>JACXGM010038092.1:0-10933 GCA_016801145.1 Umbra pygmaea
ATGTAGGTTACCTCGAAGAAAAGGTTCTGGACAGTCTATGCAAATGGCAAAGTTATCCACAAATGGAATTCCCATCAAACAGTAGTAACCTTTAAGCCAGGTGTGTAATTGGCGTATAACTAAAAACCATATCCAAGTAGCAGGGTGATGGAAATGGACCAGAAACAGCGCACTGTTTGCCAGAATCCAGCTGCATATTTATCAAGGTTTTATAATCCTCTTTCAATTTCTGACTGCAGGTTTAATGTTGTTTGACTTAAAGGAGAGTTCCAGGCGATTTCAACACGTAGCTGTGTTGTTTGGAAATTTGGAGTCCTGTCAGCAGTGAGACAAACTCAAACAATCTGTGTTGCCTAAATCGTGTTATCCTCCTGCTCCAATTTACACCAGTTATGCTGAAACGGGACAAGTTTTAAATGTGCTTTTAGCCTCTTAAAATGTTCGAAATGTGATTACAAGTGCATAGCCATGTGCAGTGATTCCTTCAAGTGAACACAGCGAATCTGACTGCAGTAGAGTAAATGTAAATATATTCATTAATTATATTTTGTAAATGCAAATATGTTGTGATAAATCAACCAGTGCACATACCTCTGTTAATTTCCCGTTTTCTGGTCAAGTCCACACTAGTCGATTGTGGAACTTATAAAATTCAGTATTCCAAAACGTATTCTGAAAACACTGACCCAATCTCGTAATTATCCCAAAGCTCCATCTTTGTCTGTCAGCTGCTTTTGTATACTGTCTTTGGTCAGCTGACAGCCTGAGTCTCCACTGTTGCTTAGGTACCTATGTGCATGTGTGATAACTCGAAATGTAGGAGATGTGCAGGCAAATTAGTGGTGTCAGGTTACAGCCTATCAATGTTTCTACATAAAGTAGTCTATGGACATAACCACAGCAAATTGTAATTTTTTGTGGAAAAAATACGTTTTGGAATATTGGATTTTATGAGTTTGACAATCTAATAGTGTGAACTTCACCGGAAAACATGAAATAAACAGAGATTAGTGCACTGGCTGATTTATCACAACTTATTTGTATTTCTTTCACATCTACTGCAGTCAGATGGAATCACTGCACATGGCTATGCACTTGTAATCACATTTTGAACATGTTAAAAGGCTAAAAGCATGTTAACCTCCTGAGACCCAGCCCATTGACTTATGTCCACCGTAGTGGACATTTGAGTTTCATCCCTCTCTTTGGAATCTTTTGTGCAAGTCTCTTAATTCCTACTGTACTGTACAGAGGACATCCTGGGCTTTTCAGTGATATGTTATTTGATTGGCTGGGAGGCCGGGAACCCCCTCTATCTTTCAATCCAAAATGGACGGCATAGGAACAAGCACATTTTATGGAAAGATAAGAGGTGAGTCAAATATTGTTTGTCTATGGTTTTGTTACTATGATAATCATATATTTTCGTGTTCATTAAGGTGTTAGGAATCATATATTTATTTCTGAAAGCAAATACATTATGTATTTTATGAATGTCAATTATAGTGGACATCAGGACTATCTTCATGTAAATAATGACTCCACATTTTTATAGGAAACAGAACTGAAGCAGAAAGAATTCTTTACAAAAAAGTCAATGGAGATTCAGATTTAGAGTTGTCAGATTATGAGAGAGATGAGGATGAGTTTCAACCAGTGAGAGAAGACGGTGATGAAGAAGAGGAAGATGATTCAGAAGGCTCAGTTGAAGGGACAGATGCAGACACAGAGTCAGACAAAGACAGGGATGAGCAGGAAACTCGATGCCCCCTGTGGGCCAGGAGTAATATGTATGTTTGATGCAGTTCCACAATTGTAAATTTAGCTGCATTGAGTATTTAAACTGTTATTATTTATCATTTATTATTCTTTTTTTCCTTCAAATCAGATTTGCACCTGTGTTACCTGGGCTTCCTGTGTGTCAAGATGACCCTACAAAACGTGCAGACTGGAGTCCAATTGAATACTTTTCACAGTACATTGACAACAAGGTCTTTGAAGATTTGGCAACATACACAAATCAAAGAGAGCTGCAAAGCAGAGGAGTGTGTATGAACACTTCGCCACAAGAAATTTAAATCTTCTTTGGCATTTCAGTCCATATGGCCTGCCTTGGCTATCCTAGAATTAAAATGTTTTGGGCCAAAAAAACTAAAGTGCAAAATGTCTAGGGATAGATACTTCAGGATAAGAAACTCACTCAAGATTGTCAATGACCTGGCTGTAACAGAGGAAACAAAGAAGGCAGATATTCTTTGGAAAGTTAGGCCAATACTCGATCGTGTACGGGAAGGCTGTCTCAGCCTTGCAAAGCCAGAGAGGGTCTGCATTGATGAGCAAATCATCCCATTCACAGGCCGTTGTCCAGTCAGGCAATATGTTCCCGGCAAGCCAAACCCTACTGGCCTAAAGGTCTTTGTCCTCGCATCCCCAAATGGTCTGATGCTTGATTTTGAAGTCTACCAAGGGAAGAATACCTTTACAGTCCAAAGGTTAGGAGTTGGAGCTGCAGCAGTTCTACGCATGGTTGAATCTGTTCCAACAGGAAGCCACATATTCTTCGACAGGTCTTTCACATCCATAGATCTATTGGACCTATTGGATCCTGCAACTGGAACTATAATGAAGAACCGTGTCCCAAAGCTGTGCCAGCTGCCAGAAGACAAAACAGTTGAAAAAAGAGGGGAGAGGAACATCAGTGTCAGTGGCCAGAAAGAGTCCTGAGCTGGCCATCACAAAATGGTTCGACAACAAACCAGTGCTCATGGCATCCACTGTACATGGGAAAGACCCGGAAGACATCTGTACCAGATGGTCCAAGAAAGAAAAGCACATGGTCCAAGTTAAAAGACCAGCAGTAATTAAGCAGTATAATGACAACATGGGTGGCGTGGATCTTTGTGATCGCATGCTTAGCTTCTATCGTATGTCAAGCAGGACCAAGAAATGGACATTGCATGTGATCAGTCACTTCTTTGATGTTGCCATCACAAACTCCTGGATACAATACAAGTCTGTCAGCAAAGCTCTGCACAGAGCATCCAAGAACACACATCAGTACCTGGACTTCAAATTAGTCCTAGCTGAAGAGCTGTTGGAGAGTCCGGAACTGGATAACAGCTGTAAAGAGAGTGAGGATGAGTATGAGCCGCCATCTAAAATGAGGATCCCACAACCAGAGCCATCTGTGTGCAGACTAGGAGCCATGCACATGCCTGAGATGATGGATACCAAGCATGCAGAAAGATGCAGAAATAAGGCCTGCAAGAGCAAGACATACATGAGATGTACCAAATGCAAGATGTTCCTCTGCATTACCAAAAAGAGAAATTGCTTCCAGGACTATCACCACTAACAAAGAACATACTTAGAACAAAATGAAGAGTGAAGGAAAAACTAGATTGGATTCAGTTTAACAGAAGGAAATAATCCCCAAAAAATCAGTTTCACATTAGTTCTTTGTTCATTGTTCAAATAACACTAAAAGGATTCAAGGGGACCAATAAAAGGATACTGACCTAACAAAGTGTTAAGCTTTAATAGTAAAGATATCCTTGCAAAATGTAAGGAAAAGGATTCAAGAATGATAAATGTGTCTATTGTATAACCAAAATGTCTGTATTCTTGTATAATAGTCAATTTACAGCCCAAAATGTATGTATTCTTAGTTTAAAAAAACTCTATAATCTGATTTTCCTCAATAATTTGACAGAATTTTGACCCATCCATTTTTCTTCTATCCTGACAAGTGCTCCAGTCCCTGTGGCAGAGAAAAAAAACCATAACATGATATTACCACCTCCATGCGTTACTGTAGGAATGGTGTTATTTAGATGGTGAGCTACATTGGATTTACACCAGACATATCGCTTGGCGTTGAGGCCATACAATTCTCATCTGACCATAACACCTTTTTTTTCACATGGCATTAGAATCTTCAAGGTGCGTTCCTGCAAAGCTCAGTCGTGACTGCATGTGGCCTTTCTTGAGGAGTGGCTTTTTTCTTGCAACCCTCCCATACAAGCCACATTTATGGAGAATTTATGATATTGTTGTCACATGCACACAATGACCACTCATTCTCATGAATTCCTGCAACTACTTCAGAGTTGCTGTAGGCCTCTTGGTAGCCTCTCTGACCAGTTTCCTCCTGGCTCTTTCATACAGTTTGGAGCGACGTCCTGACCCAGTTGTACCAAATACCTTCCACTTCTTAATAATGGACTTCACTGCGCTTCTAGGCACTGATAAAGCCTTTGAGTTTTTTGTATCCATCTCCTGACTTGTGTCTGTCCACAACTTTATCCCATAGACCTTTGACAATGCCTTGTCACCCATAGTTGATTGTTGTCTTCAGTTGCACTACCAAGAAATGAAATGCTTCAGGAAAAGCTTGTTTCATGCTGAGCTAATCAAAATGACCACAGCTGATTACAGTTGAAGGTCAATTGGCTTTGTGTGCTATTGAGAAGGTGATTACCTACACCTGGTTGGTTTTGGCTCATTATTAGGAGGGGGGTGATTCTTTTTCCAACTCAGTGATTCTGATTTTTTATTTGTAATTTCTTTTTTCTGACAAGTTATTATTATTATATCCTTCACTTTGATGTTATGTGTTTTATGAACAGCTGAATGAAACATAAACTGTTTGTCTGTTTTCATTTCAGGCTGCAGAGCAACAAAATTTGATTATTTTACAGGGGGTGATTCTTTTCTATACCCACTGTATATTCCATTTTCTAGAGTGTTTTAGTCCCCAGACAGAAATCCAGGCATCATGTGGTGGGGCAGAGAGAGTGGAACACACTAGGCCATTCAGTTTGGCTCCAAACCTAAGCCAAATTCTGCCTAAATAAACATACCCAAAGTTAGCCTTTTGTTACACTGGACCTGAAGCAAGTACACTCGTTTGGTTGATATTTTTAAAAGGAAAGTCTTTGAATTGGATATGTTAATTTTTTTTGAATACATGTACACAATGAATATGGCACAAGATGAAATAAAGAAAAAGCATAATATTTTTCTGTTTTTACTTTTCTACATCCTCTTTGAAAGACATGGGAATAGTGTCCCATGACTTATGAAAACTATTGTTAGTTTCAGAATAGATGCTTGTACATGGACAGTAATGAAATACTCATTTCCACATAACAAGATGGATTTTACCCGGAAAAACAATGCTTTATGTCATTACTGGGAGTCTTTGTTGACAAATTTTTTTTTTGACTGTAAGTACTATTTTTTTGTATTTTTTATTTCCTGTTAATACATCTTCTGATTTAGTTTACCCCTAAGTGTTAATTAATACATTAATTAACAAAAATGTACTAACGTGTAGTTCAGATGGTGTTATTCATGCAGGAATTCATATGACTCATGTCAAAGTTAAGGTTAGTTTTTCATTAGTACATGTCTTAACTCATCATTAGTTCATTGTAAAGTAAATATTAATTCAGGTATTAATACATGATTATTCATGTACTGTTATTGTAAAGTGTTACCAGTTATTTTTTATAGAATGTATTTTGTTATTCAAGACTACAATACCAGTACAAACTGTGGCTTTTGTGTGTCCTCAGTGAGTGTCCGGCGGTGGTCAGAAGGGCTTTGAGGAGGTGTGCTATGGAGAATAATGTCTGTTGTTGTATTGAAGCTGTGTCGTACTGTAGTGCTATCTCCTCAGTCGCATTTCCTTGTCTTCCCTCTAGGGTTCTCTTGTTCTGCTGCTGAGCCTATTTTTCATCACCAACTCACCCTTCTTACATTTACATCATTTAACAAACACTATAATCTAAGTCAGAGCGACATACAGTAAGTGCATATATTTTCAGACAACTAGGTGAAACAACTGCAATAGTTGGTAGTAATGAGTACCGTACATTGTAATCACTGAATGAGTTAAAATTCAGTGCTAAATAGAAGACCATACACATAATAAACATAATTTACATACACAGCAGTGGTGGCAGGCTATGGAACTATTTTAGATAATCTCCTGTTGGAGTTCTCACCAAAGTCACTCCCTCCTGTTTCCCAGGTCTGGTTCAGGGGCTCCTGCTGAGTGAATCTATTTCACACTTCACCGATGGGATAGTGCTCTGTTTTGGAAAGGACTGTTGTTCTTCTTGTATTCTGGGTTGTTTATAGAAGGACGTTTTGGGGTTAGCTTGTTTACGGTTGGGGTGTGGCTCTTCTTTGGGCTTCTTGTCTGCTGACTCCCAGAAGTGAGTTTCTCCTGCTCAGGTCTCTGTGTACTTCTGTAAAAGCCTTGCTTGTGGTTACTCTGCACCTGTTTCCAGAGTGGAACAGTTGACAAATGTGTTGTTGTCCTTGGTGTCCAGAATTCTGATCTGCAAGAATACCTAGTTTCGTGAAAAATGTATAGTATGCTATTATAGCACTGAGCCATGACCAGGCTCATGCACCTATATATCAGATAGTAATTGGTTTACATTTTTTTATGTAAAGTAACTTTAGTATGATTGAATATTTTCTAAAAATAGAAGGATAATCAGAAGCAACGTTTTTTCTTTATTTTCTGCTAGGGTACAAAATGACAAACCATTTGTATTAGTATCAACATCGGCTGTTGATATTATTTCAAAACTGTGCTAATAAATCAACCAAATATTTTATCTTTTATCTCTGGAACTTGTATGTTCTGGTTTCTGTTATGATTAAGTTGCTGGTTTGCTGCCTAAAAGCAGGATGTAGAATTGTAGTTCTGATTTGAAAGGAAGATTGTGGTGTATAGTAAGTCCTTGGTAAAAGAAAGAAAGAAATGAATCCACTTTTAGTCCACTTTTTATTACCCCACCAACACTTTCTCTCTTCCTCTATATTAGTCTCTGGTGGTCTCTGACTTCTGTTACATTATCTATCATCTGCCTCTGTTGGCAGGCAGCTCACTGTACCAGTGCTGAGTAGCTGGCCTAAGACATTTTCTTTTCACCATATGAGTGCTGACTACTGAGAGAAATTGTCTTATCATCTGCTCCACAATGGAATTTGGCTTTAAGGGAAGACTCCCTAATGAAAAGTGTATCCCTGCACTCCTGATGATTTTGACATTTAGTTGACGGTGTTCCCATATGGGAAAGAATCATAATAATAAAATAGGGCTTTTATGATAAACACAATATTGTCATACCTAGTGCTGGGCGGTATACCGGTTCACACCGAATACCGTTATTTATTTTCGTCATCATATTAATTTTTTATATACCGCCATACCGGTGTATTTGAATAGACAACGTCCGGAATGCTGCGCCATGCGACACTGCTGAATACATTGTATTCCAACCTGGAATGCTGTTTGATTCAAATAGCCTACTGTACTATTTGGATGAGCTTTTGTGTCAATATGGGTGCCATCTACAGTAGCTACTATAGAATATGGCAGGAAGAACGCCCCTGACAGAACGCGAGTGTACTGTAGAATACGGCAGGAGGAACGTCCCGGAACAAGCCGAAATCAAGGTCAACATTCATCTTCTTTGTCAGCAGAAACTGGCATATAAAGAACGTTTTGTCTCTAAAGTTTAAAACAATTGAATTTCTAGGGGAAAATGGATACTGAAGTTGTGCTTTCTGTCTTCAGTGAAAGCATAGAACCGATAGTTTGTTAGTTACTGCTTGAATTCCGATGGTCTCAATAATTCAATTTACACGCGTCTATGAAGTGACAGTAGTTTAAATGATTATCTTATCTCTAAAACAGCTTTTACAGTCAAAACGAAGTGTGCTGTACATATAGCAACTCTTTCAACGTAAGAATAATATAATAGGCGGGTGAACACCATGCTACAATTAATACAATTATGAATATTGTATTCATTCCCGGTTTTCGGATAATAAAACACTTTAGCATTCATAACTACATTTACTTTGTAAGTCTAAGGATTTGGCCAACTGGTATATTCTGTATGAGGTGTCTATGATTATTACTGTCTGCTCGTAAAAGTGTTATACTCTACGACTTGAGTTAGTATGGTATAGTTTCCAAAATATCAACGTTTTTTTAAAGGGCAATGTCAAAAAATTATATATCCTTTCTAGGTCTCTGCTGTATATTTTTAATTTGGATCTGATAAGTTAAGAGAGAAACTCTGTGAAGAGAATATACAATATGTGCCTTTCCATTGGATATAATATATAGAATACAATTTATTTTGTATCCCACTTTAGGAAAAGCTGGTCTAAAACAACAGTACAGAACAAAAATAATGACTGCAGTTATCGTGTGTAAAAAACTTTTTATATAGCGCGCCTCCGAACCGTTTGTAAAAACGTGCATATCACACATATCAAGTATATTCACTAAAATACAGTAGGCTACTAGTGTGGAATCATTCTACAATATTCACTGATGACAGTAAAATAGACCATCCTAAGTCAATCTACTGCAAAAATTCCTCTCTCAAACTGTAGAAAATGCTGGGAACACTTGATTATGCATAAAAAAAGTAATACTGTTGTATACCGTGAAACCGGTAGAATTACCATGTTTTTGTAGGAACACAGTAAAAATGGCTGTGTTAAATCAAGACCCTAAGTGTTAAATTAACACTCTCAGTGTTTATATAGGTCCAAATTGACACTGAAGAGTGTTAATTTAACACTTAGGGTGTTGATTTAACACAGCCTTTTTTACTGTGAAATGGTCCAAAATCATGTAAACATTGTTTTTGTCATTTTGTCAAACATACAAATCTGAACTTTATTTTAATTATTCTTTTCCATGTTTATCAGAGAGGAGCTTTTTTCTGGGATTGTAAGTTTCACTATCAAATACTGGTAATTTTGTCCCTCTTCCTGCACTACTCCACTGAGTGTGAAAAGCTTCAAAAAAGTAAAGCTCTGGAAAGCAGCTTTACTCACTGGAACCATTCATGTTCAAGTCAGAATTAACCTTATTGTGAGGGACCTGATTTCAAAATTTTTCTTCTGCTCCTAATTAATCAGAATCTCCATTTGTCAATGCTCCTTGTTTTTATGTACATGTAATGACTACATAGTGCAATGTGCACTGTGTTTGGCAAGTGGTGTTAAACAACAACATGTTGGTTAATATGACCTGGTCTTGCAAATGCAGTTGCCAAATAATGTTTCTGGCCATTTTAATTAGATGAATCACAATGCTGCCCTCAATTATTTGTGCGTTAGGTCATAACCATTAAATTAACTGTATGGCAGCCTGATACTTTTTAGTAGTGAGGAGAGCAAAACATATATTTATTTAACAAAATACATAAAATAAAAGTTTTACAGTTAATGGTTTTGAAATGAGAGTCTCAGAGTACAACTTTTGATTCTGCATCAGAGAACCCACCAATTAACTATACGTGTGTCTGCTGTTTGACAGCTCCTATGAAACCTATCATAGAGCAGTTCTATTCACAGTCCATTCTGCAGGAACATAAGCCTCTAAAAATGTTTGTAATTAATGTGCTAAAACGTAGCACTCTATTCAAGTAAACAGACATACTCCTACTGAGCTGCTCGACAAAGGACACATGACAGATGAATGTGTAGGCTAACCACTAATTCCCACATCTAAAATCAACCCCAATTGTAAGTTTGAATCTAAACCTAAACTTATAGCAGAAAATATACCTTATTCCTATGGGGAATGAATTGACAAGAATTACTCTCTTTCAGGACTTTAGTTCCCCAACTGTATTGAAACCAATGGATGACACAAACACACATACACAGCAGTGGCTTTCCGCTGATTATTTCTAAGAGTCTTGAGGAACCTAGAAATCTTTTTTTGGATATTGTAAAATTATCTACTTGGTCTGCCTTCATATTGATATGTTTTATTGGACTACCAAAGCAGCCCTAAATCACATGAAATACGTTCTGAGGGAACTATTTTGTAAAGCCGAAATATGTCAAATATGAACGTATGAGAGGGTCAATTACGTTTGTAGGGAACTAAATTGAACACTCGAATAACGTTAAATATGAACATATGAAAATCATGACGTAGCCTGTAAATAGCGTAGTTTTTGCTAGGGCGGAGGTATCCGCGACTTGAATTGCCAGTGTTTGCGAGTTCAAATCCAGACCGGCACTTTGTGAGTGTTTTGTTCTACATTGCCTGTGTCATGCAGACAGACAATTGTCGTTTTTTGCAATGTTAACCCTAACCTTAATCCTAACCTTAACCTCAGTAACGTCATAGCTAACCTTAACCGTTAGTATCCTCATACCTGACGTTAACTGTAAATGTTGCAATATCTTCCGAACGCTATGGAATGTATGGAATGTGTGGAATGTTCTCGCATAAATCTGCTAAACTAAATGTACAGGGGCAACGTAACATAAGTACAAATATAGCCTAATAACAAAACGTGCAGTTCAAATGTAAAAAAAAACTAAATATGTTGGCATATAACGTAATTCAGGTTTTCAAAAAAGTTTCCTGAGAACGTAATTTTGGAGAAATTCTGAGATGTACGGTTGTACCAAAGGTGCACACATAAACCTCTATTTTTTTATACTGAATTAAGAAATGTCCTTGGAACTTATGTGTTATCTGCTGTCTGGCTTGTAAGTACTGTACAACAATAAAATGCATGTACTGTAAGTGTTTATGAATTTCTCAGCTTTGCATATTTTTGTTTGTAGATCAAACTGGGCTACCAAGGCTACAAGCGAAGAGCACAGAGGTTTAAACATATTTCTTTTGAGTGGAAAAAAACATGCCCCCAGTTCCTTTGGGATCTTCCCTTGTCTCACAAAACAGCAGTCTAGCTCTGATCTCGTTAATCACACAAGGCTAACAAATGGTTGGTGTCTAGTGATGTGGAAGGAATTAGACAAATCCAATGCGACTGGAGCCACAAACAAACAGATGTGCAAAAAAGAAATATACTGTATGCAATACCTTCCACTGCTGCTTTTACAACTCCTATTTTCAATCAAC
>JACXGM010038094.1:0-10922 GCA_016801145.1 Umbra pygmaea
ACTGACATTTATCATGCTAACACAGCCCTACACTGACATTTATTATGCTAACACAGCCCTACCACTGCCATTTATCATGCTAACACAGCCCTACCACTGCCATTTATCATGCTAACAATGCCCTACACTGACATTTATCATGCTAACACAGCCCTACACTGACATAGCTGCTAGCTAACTACATTTTGGCTGCACTGGTTATGATTTTTCCTAACCCAGTTTATTTAATGTATTATGAAGTTACCTAGAATGCTATAATTCATCACTGTACTGTTTTAGTAGGAATTATGAAGATTTCAGATTTGGTGGAAAAATTATGATTGTATAATATTAATTTTGTCACAAGTGGTACGATGCAGTGCATGGAGAGACAGAGACAAATGTGAAGATCTAAATGAAAATTCTATAGTGTTATATCCAAAGAACTTGTAGATAGAAAAAAGGATTGTATGGAGTCAAAAATACATAAGAGACATCTACACCTACACAAACGTAACCTTTAAATGATGAACCAAACCAGACAACAAACAACCAGGAACTTAAAAATGAGGCTAATGAGTAAATGTAAACAGCCGAGTCCAGTAGTCTTCATCTGTTGGTTGACAGGACAGACAAGCCATTGGGTAGTGGGGATGTCATATGAAGTCTGGTTAACAGTACATAAAACATGAAACGGGCCACGGTGAGCCTGGACTCACCAACCCTGATCAATCCAGAAGGGGGCACAGTTACAAATATTTGGCTTTCATGCATCTTGACATGCTCTCCATCAGTCTTTCACATTGAAGTTATGCCACAGCTGGTGCAAAAATCAAACAGCTCAGCTTTTTTTGATGACTTGTGACCATCATCCTGTTGATCACATTCTAGAGGTTTTCAATGGGGTGGAATTAAATATTGTCAATTATTAATTTTTTACAGAGCTACAGTAAGACATACATACTGGATCATTGTTATCCGTCATTTAGGGACACATACAGGGCTGTTCCTCGTCCCCCTTTTGGGATATCAGACCATGACACCATCCTTCTAGCTAATTGTACATATGTATATACAGTGATCTCACAGTCACATTAAATCATTCTTAATGCACCTTGATCATCAAGTAGTATCATGTGTTCTCTGCTTACTGTATACATACTTGTATATACAGTATACTATTGTCACGGTTTGTCATCCTAAGGTGTGGAGAGACAGAGACAGGCACGAAGAATATGCAAGCAATAATATAGAGTTTATTTATGAAACACTTAAACAAAAACTGCCACGAGGGGCATTACGGAAAACTATATAACGGGGAAACTGAGACACAACCGGGATGAGAAGTAACAGGGTAAACAATCAACAGGGGAATAATTACAAACACAAACTAAATACTAAACCAGGGACAATAGGAAACACCTGGGTACTGGAATTAACAAGAGGACGATCTATTGGCTGAGGGTCAAGACATGTGATATGGGCATGTGACCTGGAAGCGGGATCCAGAAACAAAACAACACACAGAGGGTAGAAATCTAAATAAGGACACACAGGGAAGCAACTCAAAACGAAGGGGTTCACATCCTAGCCCACACCAGGCCGGATGTGACAACTATACTTGATTTCTGGTCCCCTTCTCCTATCATGTTGCTATAGAAAGAAATGATGTCATTTTCTTTTGCACATATTTCTGTGTTTATTATTATTTATTTTTTTTGCATTGCTGGTGTTGGAACCGGCGGCAAAAGACTTTCATTGTACATGCAATTTTATCTGTGGTCTTCTGTACATTTGACAATAAACTTTAAACTTTACATAGGGGCAGCAGGTGGCCTAGTGATTGGGGCAGTTAACTAGTATCCAAAAGTTCCCTGATTCTATACCCCCAACTCCCAAGCCGAAAGCTCTGTCATTCTGTCCCTAGGCAGAAACCCTAACTGCTCTTCCTCCCTCAGTCACCATTAGTTTATTTGCATGTCAAAACTTACAAATCAAATACAAATATTTGGCATGTAAAATAAGCTTTTAAAATAGATGAATATTGGTTGTGCTGAATTTGAGATACCTCAGGCTAGCTTTGGTCTGGTACCAGCCTAAAAATGTTGACCAGAAACTACAGTCCATTGCTATATTATTAGATGTTTATTTATTCACCCATGTGACTATATCCATTTGTTGTTCTATTAATATCAACCTCCAGTATGTGAAAATAACTAAACATTTAACTAGCTAAACATGCAAGCCAACTATATAGCTGTTGCCCAAAGCAACAGGTAATATTTTTGACAAGGTGATATGCTGCACTGCAAATTCTCTGAAAATTGTCAAGCTATGTTCAGCACAGTATTTAGCAAATACAAATATAATCATGAATTTTTATATTGTAATTGTTGATTTAAAATGAAAGTTCATCATGGCATCATTTGTTATAAGGCCTTATCTTCAGTTGTAGCTCATGCCCCTTCCGGTTGTTCGTTCTTCTTGTGGTTAATGTTGTATATGGTAGTACTTCTCCAGGCCTAATTTGTTCCACGTGGAAGTAAAGTTTCCCAGGGCACCTTCACACAGTTTGCTAATGCTTAGTTTAACTTCAGTAGCAGGGCACCTGCACTACGGCGATTTCAGTTGTGATTGTTGAGAAATGCAGTGTGACCTGCTTTATCAAACTGAAGTTGTTTTGTGTGTTTTGAGACATGCTGCAGGCTTGGGTAAGAATGTCTCAGAGACTTGTTGCTCTCATTGTTGAGCTCTGTAAACAGTAGAACCTTAGGGGCCAGATCAAGAGAATGGAAACTCATCTGGCTAGCGCAAGATCAATTGGAGGTAGAATGACATTGAGGCCTTTCAGGTATTTTTGCTCTGGCTCTGTTCTCCGTGTTTTTCCATTTCAACCCTGTTTGCATTTAGGGGGTCGTGGTGAGGGGGGAAGCCCTGGTCTGTCCATGATGGCTTTTGCTGCTGCTCTGCTGGAGCTCTGGAGTCGTAAACGTCTGTCAGGACAGCCTGTTAAAAAAAGACAGCTCAACACTGCTTTCATGTGCTTGCGGTGGTGCCTTTTGACGTGGGCTGAGCTTGGGTTATGTTAGCAAAGGGGGTTTACCCCCGCTCGTCAAGAACCTTTACCCCCACCACCAACACCACCACCTCAGAAATATGCAAAACACAATAGGAGACACTTACTGAAGCACAAATTAATGGGTGTCCCATCAGACAGAGGGCCAGAGCTCATTGTCTCCAGGCCCATTACTAAGGTTTAGGTCAGAGAAGGTTCGGGGGAAGTTGAGAGAAAATGGTAAAGGGAGGTTTAACTGGTTGACTCATTAAATATCTTAAGGAGAATAAAGCAAGAACATCCGCAATGGTTCCTGACAATGTGTGAACTCCAAATTGTTGAAGTTGGATTCCATACAATGCATGATATTACATCACATGTGCTGTATGTCTCCGGCAGCTCATTTGCATGTTCTACATTTTAGTTACACAACGTGTATTGAAAACGTCTGCATACAGTGCACTGCACTCCATTTTATGCAAGCATATGTATTGGGACATTTGGCTGATTGTTCACACAGTAAACAGCCGTGAATCTGTATTTTCAGTTTCATTGTGTGGACAGATGACAAAGGTGAACATTTGTTAAAGTGATGGGAAGGCAAAGGTGTGGAGAAAAAAGGAACTGCAAATTAACCATAGCATCTCTCTCATCTGTGCATGGCGAATGTAGTGTCATGGCAGGGGCATGCATTGCAGCCTTTGATACAGGCTCATCTTTATTGATGATGTAACAAATGATAGCAGCAGCAGAATTCATTCAGAATTATATAGAAGCATCTTGGCTACTAATGTAAAAGGAATTGAGTGGTGCTTCACAATGCAACAAGACAATGACCCAAAACATGCTGCCAAGACAACAATGAGTTCATCAGGGGAAAAAAGTGTGGAAAGCTTGAGATGTAGAATGTAAATTGCAAATTGGCCTGGGTTGAGGTATAGACAAGTCATATTATTTTCCTTGCCATGTCACTCTCCAGTGACTCCTTGTGAGCAGATCAATCGCCTGTGAATTCATGCAGGGTTAGAAGGAATAGGACAAGATCTATTGGGGTGGGACAAAAATGGGACAAAAAAACTGCAGTTATTTTTAAAAAGAGTTTGGTGATGTCCAGAGGTGGACATTTACTTGAGTAAAAGTACTTTTCTGAGTAACTCTGAGTTCACAGGTTTTGGGAAGTCCCTACTTAAGACCAAATTGATCAGGTAAAGGGAGTTAATATCTTAACAGTAACATATAAAACAATTAGAAAGGGTAAAAATATATCAATCATGGTCACCGGTAAGATGTGAACTCCTTTTACCTGATCAATTTGGTCTTAAGTAGGGACTTCCCAAAACTTGTGAACTCAGAGCTACTCAGAAAAGTACTTTTACTCAATACTTTGTCCACCTCTGGTGATGTAAATGGGTCGCAGGCACTGCTGTTATTGCATATAATAGTTTTTCAACTCAATACTAGTTTTCTCACCTTTGCTTTCAGTTGAATTGTCTCAATACTTACCGGTATGCCCACATTTCTTAGTTGGTAAAAAATATCTGTGTTGAAACAACCTGAATTAGAAGGTGATAGTGTGCACCTGTGTCTGCTAGTGATCTTATTATTCTTTGTTTTGTATGCCTTGAGTATACAGGAAAAACAGCAATTTTGAGGTTACTGTCCCAATACTTATGGAGGGCACTGCATTTCTAAAATGGGACCTCAACTACCGGTACCAGGAAATCTTAAAGAAATATTTCCAATACCTATACACATTCTATTATTCATTTCAGCTCAATACCATACATTATATATATATTATATTATTCAATTCAGCCCAATACCATACATTATATATATATATATATTATTTAATTCAGCCCAGTACCAAATATTTTATATAAATATTCTGTTATTCAATTCAGCCCAATACAATACATTTTATATACATATTGTATTATTCAATTCAGCCCAATACCATTAATATTTTATACATATTCTATTATTCAGTTCAGCCCAATACCATACGTTTTATATACATATTTTATTATTCAATTCAGCCCAAAACCATACATTTTATATACATATTCTAATATGTAATTCAACCCAATACCATACATTTTATATACATATTCTATTATTCTATTCATCCCAATAACTTACATTTTAAATACATATTTTGTTATTCCATACAAACCTATACATTACATATTATATAAATATTCTATTATTTCATTCAACCCAATATCATATATATTATATACATATTATATTATTCAATTCATCCCAATACCATACATTTGATATACATATTCTATTATTCCATTCAGCCCAAAAACTTACATTTTATATACATATTTTGTTATGACTTTCAGCCCAATACCATACATATATACATATTCTATCAATCAATTCAGCCCAATGCAAACAGTGGTGAAGTAAATAGACCTGCTAATGATTGCATAGAATGGTCATGTAACTTCACACCTATATTGCCAACTCAAAGACATCTCCATTTAAACTTGCAGGGCCATTGCAAAATGGACAGCGCAATTAAAACAAGCCTTTAATTTGCAAGAATCTTTGTTACATAGCCACTATCATCAAGTCTATAGCAATAATTGTTCTTTCTAACAACAAAAAACATTTCAGTTATAGATTGGGCTGACGACTGTGTTCCACTGAACAACCCTAAAAGAATGAACTTGTTGTAGGCTCTGGAGTTTTCTACAGTATAAAAAAGACACTTTGCAGAGGGAGGTGATGGGCTTACAGCATGCGTCGCTGGATCACTTAGGAACTGAGATGCATTGTTGTGCGGAAGCTGTGTTCAAGCCTTGGCAAAAAGGTCACATTCTCTGGCCCTTAGCTGGCTCAATTAATATTTATAAGGATTTCATGCCTGGGGCAGGCTCCTAACAGCACACAAACACAAACCAGCATACACACACATCCAAATACTAAAAGAAAAATCGTTCAGATATACAATGGCCCTTGAACTCTTTTCAAAGAATGTAAGAATGGCTGTCATTCTGAAATGTGTTTGTCATTTTAAAATGATTAACATAATCAACTTTGCTAGCAGCTAAACCTTAGTCAGCTATCTATAGTCTACACATTGTGAGCATGTTTTCAGAACATAAAAGAGAAATGAAGCAGGGAATGCTATCCTGATCCAGTCTACAGATGGTAGATGAACGGAGCGGGACGAACAGAGCTAACCTGATTATGAGTTGCTATTGCTTCTCTCATTGTTTTTTCTGCTCATTTTTTTTCTTTTTTGTCCTTGACCCGAGTGGCAGTTCAAATGGGATTACGTCCTCATTTGCAAGGGGAACAGGGGGGAAGATGAAGCATCCTAAATGGAAGGCGGGCTAACCTAAAGCAGAGGTGGGGAGGAGGAGCCTTTGGACAAGTGAAAGGAGATGTACCGAGGCCATTGTATAATGAACCTGTCCACTGTGGTTAGGTAACCCTAAAGACACTCATTAGCACAAGAGCTCCTAGCGAAGACTTATTTAATACTGACACAGACAGAACAAACACAGAGGCAGGTATGCAGGCAACATGTTTTGTGATTTAGTTCATTGGGACCAGAAGAACCCCTCATATCCGTCCAGACAGAACTAAGAGAAAGAAATGTAATGATTTGGTACATGTAATTTTGACAATTGTGTTCAGAATGTGATATTTACAGTGCCAGCACAGACAGCCTTAGCTTTCATTCCCTATCGTGTGCAATGGGAGATAGCTTAGCTTTTAGCCATCGGTCCAGTAATCAGAGTGTTAGCTTGATCAAATCCCAAAGCTAGCAGGTCAAGAACGCTTAACCTGTACTTGAGCAACACCCTAATTTCTCATTTCTCTCGATAATATTGTGCTCAATGATTAAATTCAAATCAAAATGTAATGTTATTATCAAGTTTTTACAGCCAGTCTCTGTTTACTGAGTATTGAAGCAAGAGTTACTATGTACAGTTCATTACCAGTTGCTTTCTTTGATCTAGGCCACCTGTTGGATGTTAGATATTGGGACTGTTTTGCCTTTTCTTGGGCAACCTACCCTGAGAAAGCAGGTGGCCTTTAGAGCATCTACATATGGTTAAAGTATCTACAATCTGTTAGTGTCAACAATTGGTTAGAGTATCTAAAAGTAAACAAAAGTTGCTAGATTAAATCCCAGAGCTAGCAAGGTGGTTCTGTGGTTCTCTTTCTGAGCAAGGTGGTTAACCAAATATTCTTACATGGCACTCATTTTACCTGGTGTGCGAACTGTATGTCTGTGTGCAGTTTGAAAGAAGTTGAACGTAACTGTTGCCCCTATAGACTCTGTTACCTAAGAATATGCATTTGTTTGATGTGCATACGGGCAAAGCCAAATTCATGCAAAGTTATGCAAATTAACATTCAGGAACATATCACATCCAAAATAACCAGGCCCTGGCACGGAAATGCCTGGAACTAGATTCTCCACAAACTAGTCTAATGAAAAGGAGGTTAAAAAAGATGTAAGGGGAAATCCTCAGGAACTGTCATTTTCCAGGTGCTGCATCTTTTAAGAATATCAAGTATCAAAATCTGAAAAACACCAGTGGTGTCATACTCAGGCATGCCTATCTATTCATGCGTTTGAAAGAGTGCTGTTTTTCGGGGAAGGGTTGGTTTTCTTATTTTATTGAGAGAACTGGATGAAGCTAGTGGGACAGGTATGCAGGGGGAGACGAAGAGAAGGGAAAGACAGTCTGCAGTCCCGGGGGGCATGTGTGTTTCAGAGTTGGGAGCTTAGAACCCGATAACAATAGCGATACTTGTGCACAAAATAGTGCAGTTTAAAGTTTTATCAGTAATACCTTATGGGAGTCCACTTCTCTCACAAAGGGGCAGATGTTTGAGGAATTGATGGAAGACTGCGATCATTTTTACACCATCAGTTTAAACGTACAATATGTAGTTTTTGGCCAATAGGAGTCTCTCAATCGAAACAATAGCAAAACATGTACTTGGATGATGTCTGGATGTAGCGTTGGATCATGGGTTTTGTTGTCGTCGTCAATGACAACCTGCCAATCTACCGTCTCCGGCAGAAGAAATCTTCACTGACAAAGTAATGTATTGTTAAATATATTATAACTTTATTCACATTTTGTTTGGCGGTTCCCTGGAACTTAGAGCAACTAGAGGAGTCAAAGGTTATATGACGCCATTGACAGGCGACAAAATGAAACGTCCTGTGTCTTCGAATTAAATTACAAATTTCTCTGTGTTTGAAAGTTGGTGGAAACATTTGGGATAATGTAAGTACACAAATAACAAATATATATAATATAAGTATAGTGATGTTTGCTTTTTTAATGCAAAGTACATATTTTGTTATTGTTTTGGAAAACTACATATTGTACATTTAAGGAAATGGCCTATTCAAATGCAAAAAAAGGGCAGCAATGAAAGAAGTAGTCAATTTGGGATTCACAATCTTTCTTTCCCTATCCTTATGAAAACCAGAACATCCTCTCGTCTGTGAACCAGCAGAGAATTCATTTACAAACAAACATGCTTTTCCCATTTACTCTTTCTGGTTTGCCTATCACTGTATGCAAGTCTTCTTTTCATCCAAAAGGTAAAACCCAAATTAGACATTTTCTTAACCACATTGAGCAATATCTAATCTGAGTTTCCTGGGACTCGATCCCATTTGATTTATTTGCTTAGAAACATTTCAATGAGCTGCACTACTTTCCTCATTCCTCAGTCGGCCTCAAATAAGCAAAGATCTGCTATGCTGGTTTCCATGTTTTCTGACACTACATCGTTCTGAAGTTTAAACAGTGTGAGTGGGAAGGATTGCAGTCAACAACAAACACCTGAGACTCATTTGGGATCTTGGTTTCATTGTCTTTTTCTGTTATCATTCAACTAGTTGAGCACATTTGTATATTAGAGGTTAGAGGTAGATGTCTTGTTGTAGGGGCATGAATGGTGGGGTTGGATGTCATGCTGCAGTCTCATGGGATAAATAAATAACACATGTCAATTTCAAGGTGATTTTCGTGATGTGTATTTCCCACCAGTACCCACACAGCCACACGTTTCCTGCATTTCTTTATCCTTAACAACAGTAAGTGTTCACAAGTAAATGAGCATTGGCAAATGGTGGAATGGAATCCTGATAGAGACTAGAAGCTTCTGCTCTCCAGCCCTGTGCTTTATGGACTTTACAAATGGCTGTCAGGATGGGGGCTAATTCACACACAGTTGTCAAAAGAGCAACCAAATGACTACAGCTCCTGGGCTATTTTTATTTCCATCCAAACAGACAACTAACTGAATGTGTAATGCATACAGTATGTGAATGCATGCGTGTACATGCACACCAGATAATTCTTTGGTTAACTTTTATAATCCTTTAGGCTCAGAAGGCAGGTAGCTCAGGCTCCCAATGTTTTCCCTAGAAGATTTGGACATTATAATTACAAGCAATGGGCCAGAACCTGTCCCTTCGCTATGCTTATGCATGCCTCGAGTTTTCTATGTTCTGATGCTCCCTAGGCCCCCCACATGGTAGGAACCATGTCCTTCTCTCTCCCAAGGGCCTCCATTGTTCTGGGGGCCATTCCTCTCATTGCTGCCCTTGGCCTGACATGGCCCCACAACCACCCACCCAAGCCAGTGGTGTCAGGTCAGGCATGGCGTAGGCCAGCACCCCCCCCAAACTGGACCCCCATCCCTCCAAGTTTGCGGATCACTAAACAGGACAATCGCTCTATCCATCTTTTCAGGCTGTATTGTGGAACTGCCCAAAGTTGAGAAAGAGGCATCTTTGGGGGGTGGGGGGGCTCTCTTTTTTTCATTATGTTTTTTTTGGGGGGGTGAGGGGGTTAAAAGAAAAGCCCTCACAGACAGTGTCTTTCTGGCAGGGCTTCTCCTTCTTGGTGCACGTATCCAGGATATGAAGAGGACTCAGGACATCAAAGCTGGAGATAGACTGAGCGTGTGAGAAAGCCCTCCCCATAGAGAGGCACGGCAGGCTGGGGTGGCTGTGGAGGTTAGGGGGGTGGGACAACGCTGTAGGAGTTTTACAGTTGATGGAGTCTCATTATGTCCGAGGTAAAATTCTGTACCTAAACTGTGCTTGCTGCTTTTTTTCTACCCCATCCAGTTCCAGTGTCTTTAAGGGGAGAACATGCACATCAACTGTCTCCAGTATAAAAACATACCATACAACTTCAATATACCCATAAATGTAATTACCAACATAGATTTTTTTAAACATTGGAGTAAAACATTGGAGTAAAATAAAATAATATAATGGGTTCTGATTAGGTATAACAGTAAACTAAGTTTACAAGACATTTATGATATATGTTTTAAATGTCTGCTAGAATCAAACAACAAATGTAAATGTATGTCGTAATCCTATGTAGAGTAGTAGCTTTCTTTTATTCCATGTAGATACAGTCGTATGCAAAAAATTAGGCACCCCTGACAATTTCCATGATTTTCATTTATAAATAATTGGGTGTTTGGATCAGCAGTTTCATTCTGATCTATCAAATAACTGAAGTAATATTTCAGTGGTGAAAAGAGGTTAATTGGATGAATAGAAAATGTGCAATGTGCATAAATTTATAATAATTAATAATGAATAAATAACAGACTGGAAGCTGTAAAAGGAGGGTGGTGTTTGAAATCATTGTTCTTTCCTGAAAGGAACAGCCCTAAATCACATTAAATACGTTCTGAGGGAACTATTTTGTAAAACCGAAAAATGTCCAATATGAACGTATGAGAGGGTCAATTACGTTTGTAGGGAACTAAATTTAACACTCGAATAACGTTCAATATGAACATTAGAAGATCATGACGTAGCATGTAAATAGCATAGTTTTTGCTAGGGCGGAGGTCGGGGATG
>JACXGM010038095.1:0-10919 GCA_016801145.1 Umbra pygmaea
CCCGCAGAATCGAGGTGCGCTCTTACAGGCAGTCTTTGTAAATACCACGGAATATATAATTAGGCGCAGTTTACCGTATCCTCCCACCTTTTTGCGTGGAACTCCCACTTTCTCCATGACCCTCCCACGAACGCATATTGAAAGCGCAACTTGTCTCTTGTCGCTCATGTGGCACGCAATCTGCGATTTTACCCAAGTGCGCCTGGTTAATAAATAGCCCGCATTGGTTACGTCCGTCTTTGCGACCAATTAGCGCCTGAAAACAGGCGCAAACGGCTTGATAAATCTAGCCCAGAGTGCTTTAGAGGAGCTTGGCAATTTCAATGGGGGTGATCATTCAACCCTTAGCCAAACCTAACCTTAACGCTGACACTAACTTTAATATTAATATCATCAATAATTCATGATAAAGTTAACATTAACACCTAACATTTCTTGTCATCCTTTACTTCAACCATGACACACGTCATATAATGACATGAGTTTGTGAGACCTTGTTGCTTTGTGAGCTTGCTGGTGTGGATGTTGGCTAAGCCAGGGGAGGCAGCATTGGACCAGAGCTGGGAGGGATGGACAACATTACAGGCTCTTTTCTTACTGGATCCATATCTCCGCCTTCACAGTCCGGGGTGACAGCAAAGGGAACGAGAGTGATGGGGGCTGGGGGTTGGTACAGGGTACACAGGCTGAAGTATTTCAAATCTCAGAAAGCTTGAGAGAAGTTTGAACTAAAGCCAAGTTTTTGTTTCTGTTCTGTTCTGTGGCATTTGTCAAGAGCGCCAGCTGAACCGAACCATGTGAAGCAAAGGAGACTGAACTGCATTCCCTTGTGAGCCTCTGTTTCACTTTCTTTGTCTCTGTCTGCGTGTGCGTGTACAAAGACATTGCAGACCCATAGCTTTTCAACACTGTTAATGAAAAAGACAAGAAGGGGGAAAAAATTACTTTCAATATCCTCTCACTGTTTGCAAGGTTTCCTTGGTCCCTCCGCGCGTGTCTCTCTGTGTGCCTTGTAAGGTATGTGTGTGTGTACAAAGCAGAGTGTTTGATGTATAAGGAGTGAGCGCAGGTCCTCTGTATCGTCCCACACAAGATAGAGTTTCCACTAGAGCAAATAGTATTCCTACACACATGTGCACCCCCCCAACACACACTCAGCTCACGTTCCACTAAGTTCTAAATGTTTTTCACATGGTCAAGTTTTGAGTAATGTTAAGTCCTTTTCCTTTTTTCAGTATATTGAATGCAGTAATGTAAGATGTAAACTTTTGTTTTTACATTATTTTACTTAGCTCTTAAATTAATTTAACTCTTTCCCAAATCTACTTACAGCAGTTAGCGTAAGCATTTCTATATTGTATCAGGTTCAATTGGCTGTCTAGATATTTGTCTTGCAATTCAGGGGGTGCAACACATTTTTTATAGAATACATGTGCATAGCAATTGAAAAATTACTGTTTTTTAACCTTAAATCCAACCACAAACGCAAAGAACTGAACTAGAAAAAAAATATTTCAGATAATTTTCAGGAAGAAGAAACATGAAAAATTGACAAAAGAAAGCGAGAGATGGTCCAACGGGGAAGAGAGCGCGAGAGATGGTCCAACGGGGAAGAGAGCGCGAGAGATGGGCCAACGGGGATGAAAGAACAAGAGATGGTCCAACGTGGAAGAGAGAGTGAGAGATGGTCCAATAGGGAAGAGAGAGCGAGAGATGGTTCAACATGGAAGAGAGCGAGAGACGGTCCAACAAGGAAGAGAGAGCGAGAGATGGTCCAACATGGAAGAGAGAGCGAGAGATGGTCCAACGTGGACGAGAGAGCGAGAGGTGGTCCAACAGGGAAGAGAGAGCGAGAGATTATTTTTTGTCAAGACATCCTCAGGGGATCCATCTGAGTTCACTTTCATGTAAATTCTGTGCGTTTTTCTCTTTTCCCGTCATGCCCGTAAGACTTACACCACGGTACACACATACACACTCATGTGCGCGCACACACACACACACACACACACACACACACAGTGCTGTTGTTTTGATAGGTAATGCTGGGATGTAGGGGGGGCAATTTGTTCTGAATAGGATTCTCTGTCCTGCTCTGGTTCAATAGGGGAGTGTGACCACATGTCAACGCCCTCTGTTCATTGGTGTTAGTGCATGAGCGTGGGTGCATGGTTTTTCATGTTGCTCAGTTTGGCAACTGTGTATGCATGTGACCGGGATGCACCTCGTGGGGAAAACATGCCGTTTATCATCATTCTGTGCCCTCTGACACACCTGTTTACCTTCTTCTACATGTGGACTACATGTTGGGCCTTTACACGTGTTCCTGCGTCGCAGCTCAGATTACTACATCAGGCAATTTGGAGGTTCTTTTGTTGAAAGGTTTTTAAGAAATGTGCGTGTTTGATAGTGGGTCCATATGTACAATAATGATTCAAATCGAATCAGATTTTGATACAGACAAAATGTAATATATGATGGTTCTGCATTTCTACCAAAATGATGGTATGATATATAAAACACATTTGGTTCTATCTATTATAATGCTCATTATAACTCTCAACCATGTTTAGTCAAACATATACAGGTGAGATCAAGCAAGCTTTTGCCCTTCTGCTTTACGGGAGGTTTCTGTCCTCCCTGAGCTCGCCTTAGGATACCTGCATTACTGTTTGACATATTATTATCTACACAATATTATCTTATAATATTTATGGAAAACTCATAAATATTTTTTTATGTAATATATGTCATACTATGCTTTTTTGTAAATGCTCCACAATCATGAATTTATTGGTTTGCCATATATTGCAAATCTTTAAAAAATCTGATCAGATTTGAATGATTAGTTTTAATTCAGGTGTGTTTGTGTACATGTGTCATTGTCGTATGGTGAAGTGGTTGAGTGTGTGGTTGAGATTTAGAGGTTTTATCTGCATGCGTGCGTGCGTGGGTGTGTGTGTGGGAGTGTGTGTGTGCTTGTGCGTTTGTGTAATGTGGAAGCGAATGACCTCGTTCAGATGACCCGGAACTTCTTGCCACAGTGACGAACAAGGTGAAGTGGTGTTGTCTCATAAAGATGATGCTTGTGTCACATAAGTCAGACGGATGGTGAAAAAAGACACAAAGGGGACTATGTTAGCTTCTCAATGCACCGATAAGAAAGTGAATTGAGGGAAATCATATTCAGAACCTGTCACCAGTACTCTTCCTTTGTGTTCAGTGTATTGCTTCCTGGTTTCAGTGGTTGGTCATCGCTTCTTGTCATTAAAACCTCCTGGCCTAGCCCCTCCCCCAGCCTTTGAAGCCTCCTGATACACTTGCAAGAACTTAAAGTGAAAAAAAGGTTTTATGGCCTAGCTATCCCCTCGTGTGTGATTTACAGAGCAGTAGAGAAAGAGAGAGAGAGATAGAGAGAGAGAGAGAGAGAGAGAGAGAGAGAGAGAGAGAGAGAGAGAGAGAGAGAGAGAGAGAGAGAGAGAGAGAGAGAGAAGAGGGGACTGGAATTTATCACACGTACCTAATAATTACTATCACAGGAAATGGTCTAGAGGAAGTTGGTGCACTAGCCCTGCTAATTAGTGTCATTCTAAACACACACCCACACCGACACAAACATGCACACAAACACATACACACCTAATTAGTGTCATTCCCCTGGTGTAGGAGTCATTCTGATTGGTCCTTGGGAAGCTGCCGCCCCCTACTTTACCCCTTCAGATAAATCTCCTGACAAATTGATGAGGTGGTGTGTGTGTCTTTCCGTGTGTGTGTGTATGCGCTTGCTTTTGCGTGCAGGAGGTTAATTGGTGACATGGGCCCTCAGGTTATGAAAGGGCAGGTAAGGATACAAAGCTGACCGCTGATTTCAGGGACAACACATCTGCCTTCGGGCTTACTGTGGATGGTGGGTGGGGACTGTTGAGGCTAGACAAGTGTGAGGGGGAGCATCAGAGAGAGAGGAATGGCTAAAGCCTGGAAAGATTGACCCATATGTGTCTAACGGTCTTCAAGAGAGACGGCATCTTTGATGTTTTATGTGTGTTACATTATGTTTGTGTGTTACTCGGGTCAGTGAATTCCTGCACTCTACACAGTCACACCTACAGTTAACAACTCTTCAATTAAACATGACCATTTTGTTACAGGCCAGGATTGTTTATAGGGTTGCTTTAGTTGACAAAACATGTATACACTAGATTGTGATGAATTTCTTCAAACATGCAATGACATTTCTAATACAAAACATATTTTATGACTAATTATTCAAACATTGAGTAAGCTTAAATTATTGTACTTTTAGAAAAAACATACACCTTGTTTATAATATGTATAGGTGAATAGATTTAGGGCCCTATCTTACACCCAGCGCAATTGACTTTTTACACAAACGCATGTATCATTCCTATCTTGCACCCGACGCATATGGGACTTTTCCCTCCACAGACGCGCATCGGTAAATTAGGGAATGAACTTACGTTCGTTGGGCGGTTCAGCGAAAAGAAGAGGCGTGTTCCGGCGCAAACGTTCCCTGGTGCTATCTTGCAGTTCCCGAAAGCAATTCTGCCACTGACCAGGAAAAACCTGGTTAAAAGTCAGTGGCGTGTTATTCATATGCTATTTTAAGGGCACATGCTTAACCATAAAGTAGCATGTGCACAACGCGCATACACTTTGCTCCTCTCATCTACACAAATGCAGGGAAGTCATTGTGGGACAACGGCTATCCGTTAAATACATGGTTAATGATGACACAATTTATGATGCCAGCAAGTGCGTGAAATGCTGTTTAATCGAAAACACACATGAACACGCAGTGTAGCCCAAATAAATGTGTAACTTGCGTTTCGCATTTGATACTTGCGTTTCAGATTGTTAAAATAGGGCCCATTTTGTCATGAAATTCATCACAATCATGTATTCAGTTGTTTTTTTACCTTATTTGATTTTAATACTTACTTTTAAAGGGCAGAGCATTCTACTGTGATAATTGTTCTCTCTGCCTTGTTTTTGGAGGAAGGGGGACAGAAGAGGATCATGGGTAGTAGAGTTGAGACATTGAAATTCCTCGACTGTGGCCCATTCCTCTCACTGACACCGCCTGGACACGCTCACTGTACAAGTTGAGTGTGTGCATGCCAGTGACGCTGGTAATTAGTGTTAAGCCAGTGCTGTGCTCTTGTTTTATATTGTAATGTATGTATGTTGTACACTGATCTTAAATTGTTTAGGTCTGATCTGATGAAATGCCTTTATATCGACTTGCCACCACCCAAACCGCAGAGTCAGCAATAGGAGAGAGAGAGCCAAAGACAGAAGAGAGAGGGAGGAGAGGGAGATGAACACCAGGTGGATAGAGAACATTTATGTACTTGATTTTTTACCTTTATTTAACCAGGCAACTTGACTAAGAACCAATTCCGATTTGCAGAACTGAGCGATTATTGTTAAATGTCCTGCTCACGGATAGAAAAAAAAGCTTTCGGCTTAGTGGTTGGCAGTTCCTTAGGGAAGGACATTAAAAAGAGAGAAAGGAAGTGAAGCATGAAAAAGATGGGTTATCTGAACGATCGATTTTGTGGGTTGAGTCACCTGGCGATGTTTTGTTGGTGGAAACCACACATTAAAACTGTGGCTTTGTGAAATGCCCACATAGTAAATCATAATGGGCACACAACATGTATTTGTACATGCAGAGCTATGCAATCTGGTCTTCACATATTGACACACACACACACACACACACACACACATTTCCGCACAAATGTATGCACATGCCCACATGCCTGTATGCATTCTTACAATGCCGCTTAATACAGTAGCTGTCGGTATGAACATACAGTAAGTGTCTAGCTTGGTTTAGCTTAGCCCTTAATATAATGTACCTCACATTCTATTAATATAATATAATTGACCTTAATATAAGGCACCATGCATTCTATCAATATAATATCTGTCACAGAATAACGGTGGAGCGCTATGTGTAAAGGCAAGACGCATGCAACGGTTTCAAACAGAAGGTGTTTATTCACAAAAAACATTCCTTAACCAAAATACTGACTCGAGGGGCAAACATGAAATATATAACTGACTATACACATAACATGAAATACACACCTGCTTGACACAGCAACAATGACCAACAGGGAATTGATTCAAACAAGCAAACTAAATACAAGACTTAATGAGGGATGATAGAATACATCTGTGAACTAATGAGAGGATGCTGATGATCTATTGGTTACATAAAACATGTGATATGGTCATGTGACTGAAGAAACGGGAACCTGAACCAAAACAATCCCCCAGGGAAGAAACCTAAACAATAACACATGGGGAAGCTACTCTAAAGAAACACTAGACAAGAAACACTACAAAATGTACGATCCCTTTAGGGGGGATCATTACACTATCTTTAACCTTAATATAATTCACCATGGAATCTATTAATATAATATAATTTACGTTAATATAATGAACCATGCATTCTGAGTTCAATTCATTTTTTTCCCTTCTCTCTCTCTCTCTCTGTTATTTTTCTTCACTCTGTCTTCTATTTTTTGCTTGTCATGTTCTCTATTCCTATTTTCTCTCCTTATTCAATTCAAAGGGTTTTATTAGAATGGGAAACATAATGTTTTGTGTGTATTATATGAGTACAGTACGTGTTTTACTGTGTTGTTAGGTACCAACCATCTCCGCAAGGTGCTCATGAGAAATTAGGTACATTTTTAATTAGGGTTGGATTTATGGTAAAGATACTGGGGCTAGAATTAGAGTTAGGTTAAATGCTAATGTTCGGTTCAGGGATTTAGTTTAGGGTTAGTGGAAAGCAATGTACATTTTATGTATTTTTTGTGGTCATCTTTTGCCAGGATGAAGCAGTCATTCCCAATGGCAGGGGTGCGCAAAGATACATCAAAATCTAATTTAAAATAAGATAAAAATACCTTAATTTTAAGTGTATCAAAATAATCTACAAAATACAGCAGCCACACCATGTAGCCAGCTTCCTAAAATAGATCTATTTACTGCCCTTGCACATTCAGCCAACCCTGATATCCTAGCCATGTCTGGATCATGGCTCAGGATATCCACCAAAAATTCAGAAGTATCAATCCCTAACTACAATATTTACAGTCAAGACAGAACTACAAAAGGGGGGCAGAGTCATACTCTATTCTAGACAGACCCTACAATGCTCTGTTATTCTGTCCAGGTTCTTGCCGAAACAGTTTTCGCTTTTACTTTTAAAAATCCACTTTTCTGTGCTTCGTGTAATTTATGTGTAACTTTTATGTCTTCTGCACCTTGACGCTTTATCTTGGCCAGGTCGCCGTTTCAAATGAGAAAAGTTACACAGAAACTATTCTCAATGTTCATAACTGGTTAAATAAAGGTTAAATAAAAAATACAAAAAAATAAAATGTATTCAATTGTATAAACTATTGTATTTATATTATAATACTCAAATTTATTTTACAAGGGAGCATGCAATCACTTTCCAAACCTTCCATCTATCGGCCTAGTCAAACTGACTGATTAAGTAGACAACGTTTCATAGCAACAGCTTTGACTTGACGAGATGATGTGAGATACAACAAACACAAGTGGTGGATGGGTTGAAATCCTGCTCTTTAATGGCAATTCAATTAATTGTTAATGACAATAAGGCACACCTGTGAAATGTTGTACAATAATGAAACGCTTTATTATTATTATTTTTCGTGCACAACCGAACATAAATTAACATAGGCTGAAAGTAGCAAGCTAGCGTTAACTGTGAGGTCTTCTACTCGGGTCAAATAGTTAGCTAGAACATTATGTAAATTAGTAAACGATTCAGCCTAGGCTACTAAAAACACCAAAACTTAACATTAACTTAAATAAATTCAGCTATGGATACATTTTATGTTCTGACCTCAAGAAGTCTGGGCAAATTACTGAGTAGGCACCAGTTAGGCAGCATTTTTATGATGTCATCATGTAGACTTCTCACAAAGTATTTTACAGTATTTTTAAACTACAAAAGACAAAACACTAAAGTATTTTGATATAAAATATGAAGCCATTTTCATCAACCCTATCAAATACAAATGACATATTTCGTATTTTAAATATGTATTTTAAATACATGTATCAGAAATACTGGCCATCCCGGCTTAACGCATCAGCAAACAATACCAATTAATAACCAATACTAATTTATAAAATCTCCACATTGAAATAGAACCTTGAAGTGTAATCAAAATATACTCTACCTTCTGTTAATTAGGGTTTGTTTTAGGATAAAATTTTTGGTTTAAACAAGGATTGGGGGTTTTGCAATTAAGGCTTGGTATGAATTAAGGTTTGGTGTAAGGTCCATTTTATACATACATTTTAAAAAGGAAAATAATTTATGGTGATATTAACATGTTAGAGGATGAAGCCAGAGGGGGTAAACATGGTCAGGGTTATAAGAAGTGAATTATATGATACCTAGGCCAGATGCTAGTGTGGTTTTTCTGCCTGCTTTTGGGTCTTGACCTAGTTAATGCTGTCTGCTAACTTAAGACATATATGGATACCCAAATATGCTCCAGCGAGTTGAAACCTCTTTAGTGTATTTCTTCTACAGACCTCAATCATGAGAATTTTCTGGAAAAGATGAGAAGGGAAGTGGCTAGGCTGAGCAGTACTTCTTTAAGTCCAGTAAAGCAGCAACTCCTACTCTGGATTATTTGTTTGTGGAGAGTAATTACCATTCACAGGCCTCACTGAAACTGTTACATTTCACAACCTCCCGCAATAAAACATTTGTCTCACGTTCCAATTTCAGTCTTGGCATCCAAAACACCCTCCGGCTCCTCCTACCCATTGTAGAGCCAGGCCGGTTGGATTGACTTAGCGCTCTCTTTTCAAGATGGCAGCCGCAGCATACTGTACTTCCCCTTCCTATTGTAAAAAGCAGCTGCCGTCTGCAGAGAGGCCTTATTGTGGGCAGACAGGGCGCCTTGGGCAGAGATGAAAACCAACAACACAGTCAAATAATAATATGTGTCCTAATTGTGTTGGCGAGGCCGATCGAGCGACATGGTGTGTGAAGCGCAAAATCAAATATTTGAAGGCAAGAATGTGTCAGGTTTGTCTTCATCCAAATGCACGGCCACGAGTGTGTTTGTTGTGCTATATGAATGGCATTCTTAGGGTGTGAATTGAATGTGTGCGGGTGCGTGTCTGGGTAAATATCCCCACTGTGGATGAGCGAACATAGGGCGTGGCTTTAATAGGTTCTTCGCACGTACACACGTTCCTGGGGCACACTACCATATACACACTTCACACATGAGGTGTTAGCAAAGCGCACAGGGCTCAGACGACACGCAAGGCAATGAGACTTCCCACAAACCAACACACCTGACAGTTCCATGGCCTCATTCCTCCACGTTTGCAGTCTAGAGTTGAACATCTCAACTGTCTCAAGGCAGTGTCTTCCTCCTATTTCCCGGGCTTTTATGCGATAACATCAGCCTGTTCTCTTTGTGCTTTCTAATGGTGGATTCCTGCTCACATCAAACAACAGCCAACCACATCATAGTCACAGGAAGACTGCAGTTCCATTAGCTAGCCCATAAACAACATACGAGTGTAACTGGAGAGTGAACTTGGCCAACTACAAAAAAAAACATTTACACACAGAGGTATGCAGACCCAGACCTGTGAGCCTACACATAATGCACCTGGTGTCTTTTAATTATATTCTGTTTCTACACAGAATCCAAATGTAATTGGTGCGGTGAAGAGAAAGAGAGAAAGAGAGAGAGTGAAGTTCAGTCGCTTAGCTGGAAATGTACATTTACTGTATCGTACCAACATCTTTAGTGCATTAAAACACGCACAAGCATTGTCACTTACTGTACATGTTTAATGGGATTAAAGCAAAATATGCTGTTGATTAAATAGATTAGTGAACAATTGCTTTGAGTAAACACATTTCCTTTATGCGAAAGTAATAACCATGATGTCAGCCATTTTAGACCAAAAGTGAATTCTCCCTTTTTGTATATATTTTATTATTTTCCTTCTGAATGTGTATAGAAACCTAACTATTGTATAATGTGGCAAATAACACACACACACACGCGCACACACACACACAAAAACACACATTACATGCACACATTCCATATGTACACATTCTATAATGTGCATAAAGACACACACATACACACACAAACATTTTGCAGGAGGCATTATGTCTCACCTTACTCTATTCACTTGACTGTTTTTTTCTGGGGTTTACCAGACTTGATCTGGCCAAAAATTTTGTAATGGCACAAGACACTGACCCCCCCCCCCCCCCCCCAAAAAAAACCCACGCACAAACAAACTGACGGACAGGCAAATTCTACCTTGAGTAGGAATCTTGTTACAAGGTTACATGAAAATGCAGGAATACTAGAATCAGCCCAATGACCAGATGGGTATCATTAGATTTATTGGTACAAAACTGGTACAGATATGGTGTTCCCTTCTACACACATAGCCACAAACAAACACACACCGGTACACATAGCTGCTCCATCCCTTCTACACACAAAGCCACACAAAAACACACACCAGCACACATAGCTATTCCATCCCTTCCTCACACACAGCCACACACAAACACACCAGTACACATAGCTATTCCATCCCTTCTACACACACAGCCACACACAAACACATTGGTACACATAGCTATTCCATCCTTCTACACACACAGCCACACACAAACACACCAGTACACATAGCTATTCCATCCCTTCTACACACACAGCCACACACAAACACACCAGTACACATAGCTATTCCATCCCTTCTACACACACAGCCACTCAAACACATTGGTACACATAGCTATTCCATCCTTCTACACACACAGCCACACACAAACA
>JACXGM010038096.1:0-10921 GCA_016801145.1 Umbra pygmaea
TAGAACTAAATTCCTAAAATTCCCAATTCCTCCTAAATATAAAGAGATGCACTTTAAAATTTTAAATGAAATTTATCCTTCAAATGATTTTATTGCAACAAGATTCAAATTTGTTGTGGATAAGTGTCACCTTTGTCTAACAAATATTGAAACTACAGAGCATGTTTTTTATACTTGTGAGGTGATCCAAGGTTTATGGGAATCTCTGCATCACTGGTTAAGCTCCAAATCCATTAATATAGATTGTTTTGATTATAAATCTATTCAGTTAGGTGTAATATTAAAGGACAAAAGTATTGAATTCTTGGTTAATAATTGTATAATAATAACAAAATATTATATACACAAATGTCAGTATACAAAAACTCCCCCAGTGTTGAAGGCTCTACAAAACGAAATTTCTATATTAAACAAATGTATGAAAATTATTAATAGTGCTCAAGCCAGGAAACTATGTGCACTCTTGTCTGAATTTAACTTTTTCTAGCCCCTTGCTATTTCCTTTTATTTCTATTTATTTTTATGTATTTCCTTTATTAATTTTTTTTTTTTATGGTTACATATAATCTAGTGATCTGGAAATGTTATAATACTTTATGTCAAGACCTAATGGCCATTGGGTGTTCACATGTTATCCTGTAAGTACAGTTATGGCATTTCTAAATGGAAAATATTATTTCTAGGAGATGTGATGATAATTGTTTTGTTTTTTTCTTATTGAAATTCTCTACATGAGTCAGTCATTGCAATCCTGTTGTAAATAAAATAAAATAAAAAATAAATAAAAATAAAAATCGAATGTTTCTCTGGGATCAGCCAGTTCAAAGGACGTCTATATTTCGATTGGTTGCTGGTCGTTAGCCGCTGAACCGCATCATAGCTCATTACCATAACGTTGAACAAACTTCAACTTTTCTTCTTGACGTTCTGGTCGCTCAACACGCCCAAAGCGCGACGCCGACTGATTTGCCGGTCCTTGCAGCTGAGAGAAGCTGGCTTCCATTGAAAATGAATGACTTCCGGTAACTTTGTAAGCTCAAGTCTATGGCGGTGTGTATGTACAGTAATCATGCTTCATGTTCATGGAAAACCTACATGTAAAAGTTAATGTCATTTTATAAAACGCTATGTTACAGTTTAATACAACTATAATTGTACAAACCCATAGGGCTACACCATAAAAAGTCTTTATCAAATTCAAAAAGCCTTTAATCAGTTAGCATAAAGAAGCAATTTCTGGAATTTTGAGCCATAACAACAAAACTTCCTCTTTCAAGTAACCAGCTTACAAACGCTGTTAAAACAGTATTTCTTGATATTTAAAAATATCTGAAGTGATTTGTGGTGTACTGATTCCCACCAATATGCAATTCTTTCTTACACAGAAATACACAGCGTAATATTCATAATTTATATCAAAGACAAGACTGGCAATTGCACATTGTAAAACATTGAAGAGCACAACTCATGTCTTTATTGCAATTCCTGTTCAAATGGCAATATATGCACTGCATAATGTCAGGAATAATTGTTTTTTCCAGTGTTTTTAAATATCAAGAAATCTGGTTACTAAAAAAGAAACAAGTTCCATTGTCATTGCGAAATATGATTCTAATCAGTGCAACTTCAAATTGTAGACAATATTTATTTATATTTCCAGGTGCAATAACATCAATTTTTTGGCAATAACTCCATCTACTGGCGGGTGCACTGTAAAATTCACATAAATACTAATCTCATTATCAGACACCCAAATTCACAGAAGGTTTGGTGGAGGTTTGTTTCAAATGTGGCCTTCAAATACTGCCAAAAGTCAGCAGAGCAATAGCCATGGGCTTAATCTGCAAAATTGAAAAGAAAAAGAACAATCTCCCTCTACACCCTTCCCCATATGTGGCTTGTACGCTGCTGAATATATCCCCCTGTATATTTTGGTAAAAATTGTGACGAAAAAGTTAGCCAATTCCCTGCCTTGTTTGCTCCCCCAAGGCCAATTTCAAATTGAAGGTGTTCCAGGCTAATATGGGCTGGGCGCAATAGCCTAGGGAGGAGGATACATAGATGCAAATATTACAGTTCCTGCCTTTCTAAATTGTGATACTACCATATGTGTAAATAATCAAGACATTTTGATTCTCAGGTTAACAACTTTGAGGTGTGGGAGAAACCCTTGTCAGGTGGTCGGTTGGCTCTAGCAGTGATGAACAAGTATGAGATTGGCGGTCCCAGAGGCTTCCCTGTCACCCTGGCTACACTTCCTAGCTGGAAGATTTGCACCCCACAGTGTAACGTCACCCAGGTCCTGCCAAGCTACAAAGAGCTGGGGGTCCAGACACTCTTTACCAAACTGATAGTGGCCATCAACCCTTCTGGCACAGCACTGTTGACAGTTACCCCAATCAAAGGTGACAACAATATCCAATGGCAGTTATGGAATGACAGGTCCAACAAAAACTCACATAAGTCAGTTCTTTAATTTGTTGTAACTAACAAACATGAAGACTGTATTGATTAAAATACACATCACATTATAAGCGCCTAATGTAGAGGCATACAAAATTGCTTAGCTTTTATGTTGTGATTTGGTTTAAATCTATTTAACCTAAGTCTGAGCACTGAAACAATCATTTCTGCATCCTCTAATCAGCGATTATTTAAACTAGTGCTGGGCGGTATGACCAAAAATGTATATCACTGTATTTTTCAAGATTCTATCGGTTTCACGATATATGACAGTGTTTTTTTCCATGCATAATCATGATGCAGGTGTTCCCAGCATTTTCTTCTGGTTGAGAGAGGAATTATTGCAGTAGATTCATACATTTTTTGATATTCCAAGGTGTGCTTGCGGCTAAGGTGGTGGAGCAAATTGCTCGTATCCGATGTTGTGAGTAGAATTTACAGCTGTTGCACCAAATAAAATAAGACTAGTCGTAGCTAAGTCCACCGTAAGCAACGCTCATCAGTGAGATCAGAATATTACTAGTGATAGTTGCTAGACAGTGTTCTTTCCCTAATCCAAATACATCAAATGGACAAAGAAAGTTTTAAACGTTCCAATGTTGCCCCCTGGCAACCGTTTCGTTCCATTAGCCATAAAGTGTAAAAGAAGAGAAGCTACCGTTAAAATGCTTGCATTTCATTGGCTTAAAAACATATTATTTTAATGTAATTATAAATTCCACTTATAAGAAATTGATCCCTAAATTCGATGTGCCTGCAAGAGAAATTTAAATAGCTAAACCCGTTTACTAATTGTTCTGAGTTACAAAGCCAAAGAATGTGTGTGTGCTGTGCACTACGATATGAAAAACACATGGAATTAGCTGCTTTAACCAACTTTAGTTAGACAAAACAACTAACATTGTCCTAACTTGAGAAAGATAACAGAAAATATATTCACAATTTAGCTGAGGAAGGGCAGTGAAGCGTCAGTCTTAACAAGCATTAATGTTCAATACTGTAGTGATGGTGATGGAAAACAATGTTTTACGTATTGGGATGGATCGCACAGCTGAAAGTGACTGATCAAGATTTGTTTCTAACATAGTTAGTACCGTTTTAACAAACACGTTGGCTGTTTCCAGGCATTTGATTGATAATCCATGTAGTTCGCTGCTAATGTAAATTATGTGCCCTGTATCTTCGATTGAACAAAAACGTCTTTCTCCAAAGAAATTACAGCTAAATCTTAATGCAATCAGTCACAGCCTGCGCCCTGGCTGTGCCTGCTAGCTACTATGCGTAGCTCATTGAGAGCTTACGCTTGGCTGGTGCAACAGGTATAAATATAAAGTCTGACATAAAGGGCATTTTAGGTCGGACATACATAAATCAGCACCCTGCACCCTGGCTGTGCCTGCTAGCTACTATGCGTAGCTCATTGAGAGCTTACACTTGGCTGGTGCAACAGGTACATATATAAAGTCTGACATAAAGGGCATTTTAGGTCGGACATACAGTTATGACCTATATTATATATTATGTCCAGCTGTTGCAACCGGCCCCTGAACACTACAGTTTACCCTCACCACGCCTCGCAGTCGCACCATGAATGTTTAGAAGCGCCACATTGAAAAGGGTCCGAACTTAAACAGTGTCGCGCACCGTAGCGTTCCGGACATTATGTATTCAAATACACCGGTATTGCGGTATATAAAAAATTTATATCATAACAAAAATAAACACCGGTATTCGGTGTGAACCGGTATACCGCCCAGCCCTACTTAAAACACCAGATGAGTGCTATGAACTTTGCTATGAACTAACTTGTTTAAATGTGCACTGTGCAGAGTGGTAGTAGAGCAACTTTTTCTTTCATTGACAAGCTGGCAAACCTATGCAGTGCATATTTTGCCATTAGAAAAGGAATTGCAATGAGGAAATTACAATTTATACTTCAAAAGTCAATGGACACACGCTGGTCTGTCTTTGGTCAATTGTGCCACGGTTTTCGACCGTGCTTTTGTGCTTAACAAATGCACTGTATGTTGTAAGAAATGATTATTCCATATACACATTGCTTTTTCATATTTTTAAAACATCAAGAAATACAGTTTTTACTGCGTTTGTTAGCTGGTCACTTGAAAGACAAGGGCAGTTCTGCAGTTATGGCTCAATTTCTAAAAATGGCACCTTTTAATGTAAGTTAGGTCTGTAATGTTCTTGTATACATTTGATCTATTAGGGCCATGCCCTTGATTGGATAACCTGTCATGTGATTTTTAAATCTGTATTTTATTATAATATGTTGGTATATTAACTTAAATTCAGGAGACTAAAGGGAGATTTGCAGGGGGGCTCGACAGTTTAATCTGTTCAGTTATAAAATCAATAATGTGATGGAAATAAAACGTACTGCTACAATAGTCATTATTTATGAAAAAATACCTGTGATTCTAATTAGCCACCGTGGAACTGTTGGTCATGCATGGGGTGACAGAATGCAGCCATACCGCTTCCACCACCTGACAAGTGATGTTAAGCACCCTGGCTGAAATCCAGCTCTGCCATGGTGAAACCTGTAGTTCTGGCTATGTGCAAGACATAGCAATGTTACTTTCACAACAAAAGCTTCAGAGCTTGTTAACTCGCTAACATTTATTTTTGTCCCCACAGCTTGTAATACTCATATCTGATCAATGACATCTGAAGCTTACCGGTTTGTTCTTGTTTTTGAAGGATGTGAAAAAGCACTCATGTCATGGGCTTTTGTGAAGAGTTTTTTAAATGTTGTGCATCTATTGAGTGAATGGAATGTTCCTTAAAACAGTGGTTAATGTTCAACTTTATTAAATATGGAGAAAAAATGTCTATAAAGGTAGACATTTAATTTGTAACCTGGCAATGTATGAGAAGGGCGACTGACTGCTCCAGCATAAATGAATTCCTATATAGAAAAATGAAGGGAATGATCACACTTCATCCAAATTCCTACACTGCAGGGTCAACTTCTGTGTAGTTAGATGCTGATTACTGCAATAAACCTTCAGCCAGACCCTCCACACCAAGACTCAAATCTCTGGCAAGAGCCTGTATGGAGCCATTTATGAAGCCTACTAACATATTCATAGCAATCTAGGCATGTAAAAATCAAACTTCACTCTCTGATACCGATCAAAAAATGGGAAAAATGTGACACCGTGTGACATTGATTGACAGCCTCCTCATTAGCTTAAGGATGTGGAAATACAGAAATAAATATGTACAGAAATAAATAAATACAGAAATAAAAGAATATGGAAACAAAATAATATAAAAATAAATACAAAAATAAATGATCACAGAAATAAATAAATAAATAGGGAAATAATATTGATTAATTAATGTATAATTTTATATTTTTATGTATATTTTTATTGATGCATATATTTATTTATTATTTTGGCAGACTTGGTCCTCCATACACTTGGGAGGGAAAGTTGGCTGAATTAAAATCAATGCCAAGTTGGCTAATGTCCAACTCAGTCAATTTGCGTGGGCTACCACAGATCGTAATGAGAGGGGGCTCTTTCCTTGTGAATATTTCAGCGTGGTCTTTAAAGCATTAGCAAACCTAAACTTTCTAGCACGTGTATTGACAGGGAGAGCCTAGCCTTTCAGCTATGTTGTCTATATCCCTCGAGAGAAAAAAGGAAGTGACAGAGCAGTATCTCTGGCTGTACAATGTGTATGATGTCATTAAAAAATTTTAAAAGCAACTTTTAAAAAATCTAACACCCAGCAGTGTGTATTTTCTTTGTCGCCCCTTTTGAATGTAACATTTACATTACTAGACAAAAAATGATATCCTGAGAAAAGTGGATTTTTAGGGGTATGTCTCCATAGACCTTCATTCATTCTGCACTTGCCTGTGACCGCCCTCATATGGAACTAGGGTGGAACCAATTCAGAAGCCAGAAGTTTTCAGAGAGTGGCGGGTCTCTCCTTACTAGACATTCTCTGCTTCTGCGTCAACTCCACGCCATGGCTACGGCGTAACTCCTATGGCGTCATGACCCTTTCGGACTTCTGCGTTGGTTGAACATGTTTCTTTGGACAACCTGATAGCATTGTTACTAGCTAGCTTAGTAGCCCACATAAACAGAGGTAAAAACAAACTTATATTTACCTTAGATTCGAAATTCATCCTAACAAACTTATATTTACCTTAGATTCGAAATTCATCCATCATGATGGATGTTGTTTCCTTTTCACAAAACAACTCAGAGCATAACAATAGCAGTTTAGAGGGAGGAGACCCGAAAAGCTACATTTCGGAAAGATGTATTAATCTGACCAATCACAGTCCTTGCAGTCTGCATAGCCTCGACACGCAGTTACATTTTTGTAGATGTCCACGTCACTTAATGGCACAAGGTACGGCGGAGGGTCCGCATTGATGCAGAGCGGTCTGCGGGGGTATGCCGTCGCTTTGACGCAGAAGCATAAAACAGCTGAGCGTGAAGACGTACAGCGGGGAGAACAAGTATTTCATACACTGCCAATTTTGCAGGTTTTCCTACTTAGAAAGCATGTAGAGGTCTGTAATTTTCATCATAGGTACGGTTCAACTGTGAGAGATGCAATCCAAAACAAAAATCATGAAAGACACATTGTATGATTTTTTAATTTATTAATTTAATTTGCATTTTATTTAATGCCATAAGTATTAGATACATCAGAAAAGCCGAACTCAATATTTGGTACAGAAACCTTTGTTTGCAAATACAGAGATCATACATTTCCTGTAGTTCTTGACCAGATTTGCACACACTGCAGCAGGGATTTTGGCCCACTCCATACAGACCTTCTCCAGATCCTTCAGGTTTCGGGGCTGTCGCTGGGCAATACGGACTTTCAGCTCCCTCCAAAGATTTTCTATTTTGTTCAGGTCTGGAGACTGGCTAGGCCACTCCAGGACCTTGAGATGCTACTTACAGAGCCACTCCTTAGTTGCCCTGGCTGTGTGTTTCGGGTCGTTGTCATGCTGGAAGAACCAGCCACGACCCATCTTCAGTGCTCCTACTGAGGGAAGGAGGTTGTTGGCCAAGATCTTGTGATACATGGCCCCATCCATCCTCCCTTCAATACAGTGCAGTCATCCTGTCCCCTTTGCAGAAAAGCATCCCAAAAGAATGATGTTTCCACCTCCATGCTTCACGGTTGGGATGGTGTTCTTGGGGTTGTACTCATCCTTCTTCTTCCTCCAAATACGACGAGTGGAGTTTAGACCATAAAGCTCAACTTCTGTCTAATCAGACCACATGACCTCCCATTTCTTCTCTGGATCATCCAGATGGTCATTGGCAAACTTCAAATGGGCCTGGACATGCGTGGCTTGAACAGGGGGACGTGCACTGCAGGATTTAAATCCATGATGGCATAGTGTGATTTTCATTGAGACTGGTTTTCATTGAGACTGTGGTCCCAGCTCTCTTCAGGTCATTGACCAGGTCCTGTCGCGTAGTTCTGGGCTGATCCCTGAGGTTGAGGTTGGAGTCTGTTTGAGTGTGTGGACAGGTGTCTTTTATACAGGTAATGAGTTCAAACAGGTGCAGTTAATACAGGTAATGAGTGGAGAACAGGAGGGCTTCTTAAAGAAAAACTAACAGGTCTGTGAGAGCTGGAATTCTTACTGGTTGGTAGGTGATCAAATACTTATGTCATGCAATAAAATGCAAATTAATTATTTAAAAATCATACAATATGATATTCTGGATTTTTGTAAGCCTCCACGTCCCCCCGATTGCCTGTGAGCTTCTTCTAGACTATACAGTCATTTCTCTACTGTGCGACAGTAAGTTTCATGGTTATGACAAAATAGTTAGCATATTTTCACAAAAACAGCTGCTACGGGGCCATAACGTGAGACACAAGGTAATGGAGCTTTTTATACATTGTCCTCTTTCTTTAGAAATAAACAATGGACAAATAGAGTCTTTAAATGCTTCGGATATAATTGGCTGTCCAAGTGACCCTTAAAATGAATGGAAGTCTATGGAATGCTAACGTGGGGTGATAGCCAGGTATCACCAGAATCCACCCAGGGCTGCTTCAACTTCCGAGTCCAAGCCTTACCCCCCTTGTGTCTAACCCCCAGGTAAAGTACACTGATCAAGTCAGGGGGAGGCTTAGCGGCGGCGGCAGGCCAGGGCGAGATGGGGTTAAAGCACCCCCAAGAATAAGCCTAGCACCCTATTTAGCCCCCCTAGAAATTATTCCATATTTTCATATAAGAATATCATTATTTTTCATGGATAATGTACTTTTCTAAAGGGCTAAGTCCAGGTAAGCAAAGTTTGCATGGTCGTTAACTAACCCTCCCTGCCATCCCCGCAACTGGACATAATAAAACTGCCGCGCAGTCACTGAAACTCACAGGCTACCTACCTATACTCACTGTTGAAGATCTATTCCGTACCACAAAATATGTGGACATGCTACAGTCTCTTAATATCCAGATGGCATAAAAAGAAGCAGAGGCAAATTTTTTATAAGAATAAATATATGATCCTATAAATAAACTCCACAATATGTATTGCATGCCTGGCATATTAATTAAATGCACAATTTTCTTTATGGAATGGATGATTGCAAGTAGGAGTCATTCAGAGAACAGACAGGAGTGCTGAGCAGTCCAAATTTCACAGACGAAGGGGAAAAATATATCTATATCTAATTTACCTATGTTGTACCTAAATCGTTTGAAGTAGTTCTTTAAATTATTTAACTATTTCTCTCACCAGGCAGCTGGCTCCCTCTGGGAGAGCAGGGTCGAGGTAGCGCGTGAGTATTATTCCATTGTGCGTGAGATACGTTTGTGAAATAACAAGTAGCTATTTGCGTGAAAAACAAATGGTCTTTCACATTGAATACTCATAAATAGGGAAGTTCAATGGCTTTTTGTCCAGAAAATTTTGTATGACTAAAGTCAGCTACATGGTTTCCAAAGCTTTCTCTGCCAGCTTTCACTTCTTAATGATCTGTCTGGTCTGCGAGGTGGCATTCAAATTGTCTAAATAATAATGCAGTCTTCCTTCTCCAACTTCTCAATTTGGTCTATGAACAATCAGCAGAGGATGTCAGATTAAGAATATATTATTGGTAGAGCCATGATAACCTGGGCGTGCCCTCTACACAGCACCACCAATTAACACCAAAATTACCAGTTAAAGGGAGTTCACACCTAAACAAACAGTCATCAATTAATTGAAAAAAAGAGTAAAAAATTATTCCTTATGGTATATGGTATTTGTTAATTATGAACTCCCTTTACCTGGTCATAGGTTTGAATTAAGAACTTCCCAAAACAGATTATCCCAGCCTTGTACATTTACTTTGGACTTTTTGCGATGCTGTTGTCAGTGTGGGGAAAGTTCACTTTCTACATGAACTAGTTCATAGTTCAGTTCACAAATTTAAAAATGAACTAGTTCAGTTCATACTTCTAAATTTTGAACTAAGTTCACAGTTCCAAAAATTTTTTTTTTCCATATGTTGCTGCGAGTTATTATCAAACACTGAAACTATGCGTCAGATTTCATCTTCATGTTCAATTTTGAATCCTTATCCAACCAGGGTTAACAGTACATTAGCATTTGAGGGGAAAGCATTTCCCCATTGTTGCTTTAACGCTTGTTGCTGTCCATTCAGTCCACACCAGCAGCTACAGCTTTCACCCCTACAGTATATTCTCAAAAACATGAGGAAAAATGAGCTGCTTGAATGGTCTTTTTTTAATGAGGAATTACTAAAAGAAAAACAGGACATTAGTCCTTAAGGTGCAAATGTTTTACAACTTTAATAATTTTCCTTTTCAAATTCCATTTCAGTACATACTAAAAAGTAATACTGGAATCCTGGAAAAATATACCAGGCAGGTTCAACAAACAAGTTACATCGTATTTATATACTTGAAAGGCTAGCTGGGTGCTTCAGTTCAATGTGCAGTTTAAGGTTTGCTGTGGATGTGACTGCAGTGCAGATTTTCTTTTTGAAGTCCAGCCGGCGAAGTTTGTACAGAAATGTAAGATTTTTCCCATCCTTACCGTCCTTGTCATAAAACTAATTTAAATGATCATACGACGCCGATCCTTGCTGTTTGGTCGCCTACATGCTGCTGTCGCATTCATGCTGCTTTTTGTTTTGATGACGCATGCGGTGCGAGTCGCGACATTGGTGGCTGGTGTTGCCACTTGCCAGATAGCGAGAGGTGTTTCTTCCACTACATAACACCTCCTTATGTTGTACCCCTGAAAGGGGGAATATGAAAAACATACACACGGAGAAAAGATGTTGTTTGCTTCCAGTCAGTGTATTGAATTAAACATATAACTTATTACTTTTTTTGTTACAAATTCATTTTTCCTTACACAGGGATACACAGTATTTCTAACTACATAAAAACATTACAATTTATATTCAATAAATAAAAAACATG
>JACXGM010038097.1:0-10921 GCA_016801145.1 Umbra pygmaea
GTGAACACAGCACCTACAACTAGTACAGGACCTGCTGTTCCCTCCTCTACCACAGTGAACACACTGCCTACAATTACAGCAATAACAAGAGTGCCTATAGTCCAGCTTACAACTAGAACAGTTCCCACAACTACCCCACCATCTGCAGTTATCACAACTACCACACAACCAGCAAATACCACACAACCAGCAAATACCCCAGACCCAGTCGCTATCACATCACCTAATGTGCTTACATCTACCATGGCACCAACAGTTCCTACACCTAACACATTTCTTACAACTACAGCAGAGCTCACAACATCCACAGTTCCCAACTCTACCACACTGTCTACAAATAGAACATCTTCTACAATGATCACGGCATCTACAAGTACCACGGCACCTATAGTGTCTACATCTTACACAAACACCATAGTGTCTACATTTTCCACCACTATCCAGACACACATTACAACTCCAGACTCCATCTCTCCCACAAACTTCTCTTCTACTACAGAGCTCATTGCTAATCCAACAACTGAACTGAAAACTAAGCTCACTACTACCCAAGAGCCCGCAGCGACTGGCTTCACATATTTGAGTAATAACAATTTCACAACCAAACATCTGGACAATTCAACTGTGAAAATCGAACGTGGTAAGCACAATATAAACTTTTCTTCAAATGTATACTGTCTGTTTGCTAATAATTTAGATCAACTGTGTTTTACAGGATACACAGTTCGACTGAGTATGCAGGTATCTTCTCTGACATCTCTAAAAGATTATGTGTTTCTACAGCAGGTTTGTGTCATTCTCTCATGTTAGATCCATAGAAATAGAATGGATAGAAATGCCATTCTAATTCAAATCAATGTAGCAGAATGGTCAGAGCGGCAGACAATTTTTATGTGTACCATACCATTGCAAAGATCTAGTGGCCTACTTCCACATTAAACTGATTTGCGTGTTGTCACTGTGACAACTAATAACAATCGGCATTTTGTTGTGTACTAATCGAATGACCATGCCAAGCAGTTCAATAGCCTTTCTATCCATTATATTTCTATGGTTAGATCATTCCACATTCAGGATGCTTCTCAGTTTGTGTGGTAACCACATACCCTGTATGTTTGTATTGTCTTTCCAGCTACGTGAGGAACTTACCAGACTAGGGCTGCCAGGGGCCTACATTTTACGTCTGAATGCAATACAACAAATCTGCCCCTGAATGTAGCACAGTTGTTGCTGTCCCCGTGGTTTTGTAAAATGACAATTCAGCATATTTTTCTCACTCTATAAAATGATTGGCACACGTGAAAATGATTAACAAAAAAGGCCTTATGGAACAACAGCACTTTTTTATACTGTAATACAAAATGTAAACAAAATATATTGTACCTTATTAAAAGTAATACATAAAAATATTATGTGTCTGTATCTTTTATATATAATCTTCAATGATAATGCCACAGACTTTCCCTAAGAATTTTATGAAATGAGAGCCTAATGGAGGGTGGTTCTACAGGAACAGTGTAAGCGTTATAACCTACAGGAGGATAGATCTTCCGGAACAGGGTAGGAGTTATAACCTACAGGAGGGTAGATCTACGGGAATAGGATAGGAGTTAAAACCTACTGTACATGAGTGTACTGTAGCTCTATAGGAACAGTGTCGGAATCACAACCTACAGGACGATATCCCTCCAGGAACAGGGTAGGCATTAAAACGTACAGGAGCACTGTAAGATTTTTCTGTAATTTCAATAGTAAAATACTGTAGAGTGCACAGTAAAATACCATAACTGTACAGAATATCAATTGTAGATTGCACTGTATTGTGGGTAAAATTCAAATAAATACTGTAATATACTGTGTTTGAAGATGGACTGTAAAAATACTTCAACATAGTGTAGTATTTTACAGCAGAGTCCTGTAGAGGTTTGGCATCTCTCGTGAATGTGCAAATGTTAGTGAGTCAAATCCTGTAATGAATCACTCCCAAGGTAAAAAAGAACAATGTTTATTCTAAACAGGTTTTTCAAATCCAAGGCAGCAACAGCTCAGGCGAAGGCACAGAGGACAATCCATAAACACAACACTGATCAAACGATGCACAGGTCAGGCCAGAACAACAATCCAAGAACGTAGGCGAAGGCACAGAGGATAATCCAAGGCAGAATACTTAACAAACAATGCAGGGGTCAGGCCAGAATAACAATACAAGAATGTAGGCGAAGGTACAGAGGATAATCCAAGGCAAAATACTTAACAAACAATGCAAAGGTCAGAACGGAACAACAATAAATGAATAGAATGCACAGTATGAAGAAATCAATACTCACAATACCTCGCGAAGAGGCAATGGTGTGTGAGTGCTTTATATAGAGCCCGAGTGAGAGCAGGTGTATTGAATTTGGGTGATTGAGTCCGGGTATGGGAAATGTAGTTCTGAGCAGTCAAGACTAGGGAAGCTGTAGTTCTCAGTGAAAGGGAACTGGGGAATGTTACACATCCTTAGATGAGAACTGTGCCATCGGGGGATTTATATCCACCGCGTCCCTACTATAAAACGGACTTCCACTTTATCATTTAATTTATTTAACTGCATCACCTGTCTTTGTGTTCCTAATTAGTCTTAGTATTTAATGTCCCCTTTGCTCCCTGGTCAAAACAATCTCACATATTATTTTCAGGGCCTTCAGGATGTTGCCAAGAAGGAGGGTTATATGTGTGGGTTTGTTTTTGTGCTTTCTAACCTTTTTTTCCTCATTCCAGGGTTCTGTCTGTGCCATACAAATGTATTTATAGTTCATGGTGCAACATCCAGACTGATGGCAGACCATTCTTGCATGATCAATGCTTGGAGTTTGTCAGAATTTGTCAGGTTTTGTTTGTCCACCCACCTCAAAAAGATTAAGGCTTGGGGAGTTTCCTAGACATGGAACCAAAAATGTTAATGTTTTGTTCCCTGAGCCACTTAGTTATCACTTTTGCGTTGCTCCATCATGCTGAAAAAGGCATTGGTCATCACTAAATTGGTCATCACTAAACTGTTCTTGGATTGTTGGGAGAAGTTGCTTTTGGAGGACGTGTTGGTACCGTTCTTTATTCATGGCTGTGTTCTTAGGGAAAACTTTGAGTGAGCCCACTCCCTTGGCTGAGAAGAAACCCCACATATGAATGGTCTCAGGATGCTTTATTGTTGGCATGACACAAGACTGATGGTAGCGCTCACCTTGTCTTCTCCAGAAAATATGTTTTCCAGATGGCCCAAACAATCGGAAAGGGGATACAGCAGAAAAAAGGACTTTACCCCAGTCCTCAGTCCTTATATGACGAGGCATATTACAAAACCACCAACAAGGGCTGGCAAGTAAAACAGGGTATATATATCCAAATAACTTGTAACTGTGGACAGGTTTGCTATCCACACAAGTGTGTGAAATAGCGCAATTGCAGGGCTGAGTATTTGTTTACCCAGAGACACTAGACTCAGTAGAATGATACATAACATGTACATATAGAACCCTTTTCACTACAATAAAGTGGCTATTTGTTAATCATCAGGAGCCACACACATTTGCTCTGTAGGAGTACAGCAGGTGTACCTCCACTTCTAATCTAATCCCTATAACTTTCACCCCTCAGCACATTCCGCTAAAGAAAGTATAATGGATTCATAAAATGTGACATATTTTGCTCTGTTCATCCTAATAGCAAAGCATGCCTCCATCAGAAGGAAGGCCAAACAGAAATTCACCACAACTTTGCATTCATCTCCTATTTCGGACAGATTTCTGCAATTCCCAAACTTTACAGCCATGGATTTAGGATACAAGTACAAATGAGCTTCTAAAACAATACTTATTTACCATTATAATTTACCAATAAATTAATAAAAAATCCTACAATGTGATTTTCTGGATTTTTTTCCCTCATTTTGTCTCTCATAGTTGAAGTGTACCTATGATGGAAATTACAGGCCTCTCTCATCTTTTTAAGTGGAAGAACTTGCACAATTGGTGGCTGACTAAATACTTATTTGCCCCACTGTATGTGTGCTTATCGACCACAACTTATACCTCACCAAGCCCAAGTGCCAAAAATGCCCACCATGACAATGCCTGTGTAACCCACTCCAGGGTAAGTACACGCCACTCTAGGTTTAGAGGAGCAAAGGTGTAGTTAAATTAAAGTTTAGTATATTAGTTTCACAGAATATACAATACAATATAATGACAGTATGGAAAATAATAAATGGCACCTTTAAATAAATTAAAGTCTTCTTGATGGAGTTTGTCCAAATTGTCGATCCAACTAAATTAAATAGTTAGTCTGGTAGTCTGGTCGAATGAAAGTAAATCAGTCAAATGTCAAAACGTCAAAAAGTCATGGATCTAAGTGCACTGTCTAGGTTGTGCATCTGCTGTTGTTACCAAATCTTGAAAAATGGCACAATCCCTTCACAGATAGTTCATCCAGCTGCGGGAATGCAATCTCCTAGTGTTGATCAGAGTAGCTCGCCATCTATTAGGATCAGTGGATATTCCTAGTGGAGTTTTGAGTACATTTTGAGTACGTAACAGAAAACAAAAGACCTGACCGAGGCACAAAATGCAGCATTTTAAGTTGATTTGGCACATTTTGCAGTCTCATGGGTTTGGCAGAGAATCTTAGACGATTATTTAGTGGTTATTTAAATAACAATGATAATTACGACGTTTTCCAATTACTTCTACAACTTTGCACTTTGTGTCGCACAGCGCACGTTCTCAGCTCGAGATGATAGCTTGGAAATGACTGTCTTGCCGGGCTTCTTATTATTTCCTCCCACAATTTTTACACCTGTTGATTGAACCGGAAGTTATACAGCATAACTTCCAATCAAGGTGTAAAAATTGTTAACATCTCAGCCGCGGTCGGTGGATCTTAATTGGGGAGGATGGGCTAGTATTACGCTCGGGACCGGAGTGAATGGAATGGTGCGCAACGAACAAAACCAATCGTTTTTTTGTTTTGCACACATTTCATTCACTCCGGTTCTGAGCGTAATACGAGCCCGTCCTCCCCAATTAAGATCCACCGACCGCGGCTGTAACATCTATCTATCAAAACTTACATACATAATTCTATACTTTATAATTTAGATTATTTTAACCATATTTAACACGGTTACATCTGGTATCAGCTAGAGTAGCTTCCAGTGACATCAAATGTAGCGTTAGCCTTTTCACCATGTCAGTAACAATAAAATCAATAAAATAGTCTCACCAAGTCAATCAAAGGTTATTCCACTTACCTAGCTCTAAATGGTACAGACTGAGCAATATTCTGTGAGCCATTATTTAAAATATTATGTTGCATTCATCCAATTATATACACAAACAAATCCAATGTAGATAACGCTAACCAGCTCCTTATCTGTGCTAATGCTACACACTGGACAGCGCTGGTCGTTCAAATTGATTTTTGCAATAATTAATAGAACGTTTCCGAAGCGTCAGAAATCGGATGACCTAATAAACAGATGTAATCATATTCTTGGCTGGAGATGTTTCAAAGCAAAAATTCAGCCATGCCCCACGCTTTGTAACAAAACACTTTCTGTCTCTGTTGCCAATGAGATCTCGACTGGTGGCCACTGCCTAAACAGCGGCTTGATTCAACAGATAAAGTTCCTGCCTTTACCCTATTTCTTTCTCACTGTATTTTGGATCAAACATGTATGGTTGGATATTACTATTAAATAACACTTGATGAAAGTTGAAATTGTCCAGCTCTTCAGGTTTTTTATCAGTTTAATTTGCCAGTGTAAAAAAGCCCTCTCCAACTTTAGTGTGTATGCCAAGGCTTTGCATTTGTTATCATTTATATTAGGGTGGCCATACGTCCTCTTTTCCCCGGACATGTCCTCTTTGATTACCGTTGTTTTAGCAACACTATATTATGCTTGCAACACAATTATTATTAGTTTAGTTTCAAAATGATATCTTATCATTGTTATGCAGATGACATCCAGTTATTGATTTCATTTAGTCCAGATAGACAAGACAAATTGTCCCTTTTGCTTAACTGTTTAGTCTCCATTAATGAATGGATGGCTGAGAACTTTCTGGAACTTAATGCAGATAAAACAGAGGTGATGATTTTTGCCCCAGACAACATTACTCCTGAGATTAGGCAGGCCCTTGGAGGTCTATCAACCTCTGACCGCAGTGACCTAAGGAAACTGGGAGTCATTTTTGACAGATCGATGTGTTTTAACAGTCATGTTAAGTCAGTGGTTCGCACCTGTTTTTTCCATCTCAGGAACATTGCTAAGATTAGAGCTATGGTTTCAAAAAAAGAGATGGTGATGCGCGTTCATGCTTTTATTTCTTCATGATTAGATTATTGCAATGTGCTGTACACTTGTTTAAATAAATCTTCTATAGATCGACTGCAGGTTGTACAAAATGCGTCTGCTAGGCTTTTGACTAGGACCAGCAGGTGGTCACACATCACGCAGATGCTGAAGGCCCTTCATTGGCTTCCTGTTGGTTTTAGAGTACATTTAAAAATGTTGGTAATCACATTCAGAGCCTTGCATGGTCAAGCTCCCTCTTACGTCCAGGATCTATTACATATGCATTCTCCTTGTCGGTCTCTGAGGTCTTCAGGCCAAGATCTTTCAACGGTTCCCAGGACACGCCTTAAGACAAGAGGTGCCTCCAAGGCTCTGGAACTCGCTCCCTTTAGCTCTGAGAACTAAGAGTTCCGTGGAATCTTTTAAAAAGCACTTAAAGACTCATCTTTTTGGGCAAGCTTTTAACTAATAATATTTTAATGGAAGTTGACGGTATTACAGTTGTGGCGTTGTACTAGGTTTTTTCTTCTATATTTGTTATTTTATTTTACTGTTTATTTTTATTACTGTGCAGCACTTTGTGACCTTCCTTGTCTGTGAAAGGTGCTATATAAATAAACTTTACTTACTTACTTACTTACAAACGCAGATTTATTTTTCAAAACAATAGCGCTCATTCCAATGCATGAAATAATCGTTGTAAAATCATTTTAAATCGAGTGAATTATTATCAAATCAAATTGTATTGTGTGTTTAAGGAACTATTAAATTCACTAGCTTTAAAATGAATTTTCAATGATATTTCAAGCATTGGAATGAGCGCTATTATTTTGAAAACAAAATCTATGGTAAATAGAGGTGGTAAATAGAGGACATGTCCAGGGAAAAGAGGACGTTGTATGGTCACCCTAATTTATATGTACTTTCCCTTTAAGAACGGTAACACCTCTCTCTAGTTTGGCTATTGCTATGATAGGGTTTAGGTTAGCTTATGCTGGTATCTTGTAGATCTGATTGATGATTATGATCAGCCATGATCAATTAGCTAGTTAGCTTCTGTATATAAATGCTGGCCAAACTAGGGAGAGGTTTCGGTCATTGATTTACGTTACGTGAGTCGTGATACTCTGTGCGTGGATGCGAGAAGGCTGTCTGGGAGCTACTATTTCTAACTCGTTGTGCACTCGCTTCTACTGTTCGCCTACAACTGCATTACATGTTTTCCTGGTATGTCCATTAAACAAGCAACAACCATCTACATCCCTGTTCGTGCTCCCTCCTTTATATTCTCTCTACACCACATTGTGACACCTACGTGGAACCAGTTTGACTCCTGAGCTTTAGGATAAATTGACGGTTGAAGTTAATAAAACTAATTGTGGTAGGTTCACAATTTTTGTAATTTAGAAAATAATGAGCTGAAATATATGGTGGCCCTGAAGTGCAAATCACAACAGCAAATAGAAAAATGCAACAACAAATCATAAAACAAAACAGCAAATCATAAAACAAAACAGTAAATATAAAAACACTTCAACAAATCATAAAACACAATGGCAAATAGGAAAACAAAACAGCAAATATAAAAACACTTCAACAAATCATAAAGCACAACAACAAATATGAAAACACGACAGTAAATATGAAAACACTTCAACAAATCATGAAGCACAACGGCAAAGAGGAAAAGATGACAGCAAATATGAAAACACTTCAATAAATCATAAGACACAACGACAAATATGAAAACACAACAGTAAATATGAAAACAAAAGGGCAAATATTAAAAGAATTCAACAAGTCATAAAACACAACGGCAAATAGAAAAACACAACAGCAAATATGAAAACACTTCAGCAAATCATAAAGCACAACGGCAAAGAGGAAACCATGACAGCAAATTGGAAAACATGACAGCAAATATGAAAACACTTCAAGAAATCATAAGACACAATGGCAAAGAGGAAACCATGACAGCAAATTGGAAAACAAGGGCAAATATGAAAAGAATTCAACAACTCATAAAACACAGCGGCAAATAGGAAAACACGACAGCAAATATGAAAACCCTTCAACAAATCATAAAACACAAAGGCATTACAGTTTTTTCCAATTGCTAACACACTAAAATGACATGCATAGCACAATTATTTAAACTAACACACAGACAGCAAAACCTCTTCTCAAGTCTTCAAAAGTCTAAACACATTTTATGCTTTACACACATTTTGCAATTTGAAATGGCACTTTTTAAATGCACTGAACACAGTTCTCTGCATAAGACACAACAATCTGACAGCAAGTCACATAATTGCCATTTCAAAACACTGCCATTCAAAATGACACTACATGAGCTATTTGGCCAACATATGCACCACCTGGCCAAACACCTCAATGCTTAATTGTTACCACTTCAATCAGGAAGTAATCACTATAAAAAGACTACATGTGAGCACCTTTTGAGTAGGCAAGATGCTGCCTAATTATTTTATTTTTTGTGAGCATATTTTTGTACAGTCCAATGTAAATATATCTGCTGTGCATATGTTGCACTGACTTGTTTGATGAAAAATAAAGTGTGTGTGTGTGTGTGTTTGCGTGCGTGCGTGCGTGTGTGTGCGTGTGTGTGAATATGTCTGTGCATGTGAACAATCTGAAGAATTTCCTACAATTTGAACTATTTTCGTATAACGGCAAAGCATACTAAAGATGAGAATGTTTCTCATAATGACCAACAGTGGGTAGTTGGTTAGACATTATAGCAAAGCATAATACAGATAAGAGTATTTTTCATTATGACCAACAGTGTGTAGTTGGTTAGACAAAAATCTGGTAATATGAATGAAGTGTGTGCCATCTGGTGCAAAAGTTTGATTTTGATAATGCTATATGTAGTTTTGGTTGCAGTGCTTAATTTTTGCAGGATAAATGAGATATTTAGCAGTTTGGGTGTGTGGTTTTGTGAATTGTGTTGAGTATTTTGATAAAACCACACTAGTTTGCAAAATTGTGTTTTAGCAATCGGAAAAAACTGTAATAACATCTTAAATGTCAAAGATGTTTATATTAACTTATTGAAGAATAAAAACACTATATACAATATTTTAGAACAGTTGATATTTATTTGAACTCAATAGATTGCAGCCTACCATATATCATTTGCATAGAAATAACGTGGATAAAGTCTTTTTTCCTGGGCATAGTGTGCATGTTACATAAACATTCTTGCCTGTAATTTCAATTAGCGAGAAGTAGTGCCGGTATATCCAGTTCGAGAAATCGTCGCCATTGTCGCTGTCTTGTGTTTAGTGGTAATCAGACCGTGCAGTGAGACAGCGTGAGCAGGGCATCTTCCCACCCAGCCAATCATCATCGCATTTTCAACGGTGTCATCATCCCCACCCAGCGAATCATCATCGGATTTTCAACGGTGTCATCATCCCCACCCCTGCTCTCGCCAGGCTGCTGATGTGTAGCCAATGCCTGACACCTCACACTTCATTCAACCAAATTGTCGTAACGCGCCACTTTACATTCTCAGTGATGATGACAGTGTTGCAACGATGGAAAAAGTAATTCATTAGATTACTCCAATACTGAAAAAATAACGCTGTTAGTAACGCCATTACACTTAAATGCTGTTACTTCCAACACTAATAATTATCTTCGGGAGTACTGAGTACAGTTTTCAAAATAGGTGATTTTCTGTGTTTTTCACCTCTCCTTCCTGTTAAAACAGTCCGTCTGTAGCATATCAGGTAGCATATCACCCTGCACCAAAAAAAAATATTTTTTGGAGGGAAAGGGAATGACTGGGTTTTAAACACTTATGGGGAAATAGTGAAAAATATGTACATAGTGTTTTATTGACAATTTTGTATGTCCCACTAACATTGTCACAATGATTAACAAGACATGGGGCCATGCCAATATGGATGTTACAGTGGTATTCTTCATGGTTCACATTCTACAGTAATTAACAAAAAATGTATGATGACATCATGCATTAAAATCAATGTCTCAGAATGTTGGATTTTATTTATGGATCTTGTAGCCAAGAGTATTCTGAATCTAAAACTATAAAGTACTTTACTCTAAGACAAAGTATGACAATTTCAGAGGCCAACATATCAGCACAGTCACACTGTCAGGGAGACTTATATAGCCTTTGCATTGTTGTTCACATACCTTCTAGAAGGTTGTAGAAGGTTCTCAACTCGTGACTGTCTCATGTGTGAACATGTGCCGGTCACCTTAACTTCTATCTCAGTGGCGTAGGCACGGGTGTGCCAGGGTGTGCTTGTGCCACCCAAAGAGGCAGCTGGCACACCCAGAAATTAGATGCATAATGCACTTTTTGTTATAGCCTTGGCAAAATATTTTTTTAACCCAGTCTATTATGGTCTAATTAATTATAATATTTGTTCATTTTAAATAAATTCTTATTTTTTTCCGTTAAAAAACAACATCTACATTTAAGTGTATGCGCAAAAATTGCCGCAAACGTGACCCCAGCGAATATCACGGGAGGATAGCAGTGGACTGAAACGGGCGTAATAGGCCAACACATTCAGCAGCTATCTTTCTTGA
>JACXGM010038098.1:0-10921 GCA_016801145.1 Umbra pygmaea
ACCCAAAGCACTCAATTATACAGTCTACCACCTACACCCAACGCACTCAATTATACAGTCTACCACCTACACCCAAAGCATTCAATTATACAGTCTACCACCTACACCCAAAGCACTCAACTTAAACAATTAACCTTCCCTCCACATCATATCATAAGCTTTCTCCACATCAAAGTACGCCACACACATCACCTCCTTCGTTAAAGTTTTAGCTCTCTGTGTTCCCTGTGACTAATGCATCTGTCGTGGACCTACCCCTCCTGAACCCACTCTGTGCTGCACTCACCAAACCCCTTTGTGCCAAAAAATACACCACCCTACTGACCACCATCTTCTCCATTAATTTCCCCAAATTAGATGTCAACGCTATAGGCCTATATATAGCCGCATTTGTAGGGTCCTTACCTGGCTTTAAAAATGGCAACGCCATTGCCGTTTTCCACCCAGTAGGCACAATCCCAGTCCTCCACACTTTATTACACAATTACAACACTGCTCTCCGCACACTAACCGACACTTTCTCAATAAGGGTGCATGGTTTGCGGTTACAGCCGCAGACTCCTTGGATAAACCGCAGATCAGGCGGATGACGTGACGAAAAATTTTATTTTAATTAAATTTGCGCGGGTGGCGGTTAAAAAGATCAAATGAAAAAACATATATACATTGTTAAATATTGTTACCAGCGAATGGCGGGCAGGTGCTGCTTTGAAAATTTGTCAAAAACGTTGGTCCGGATGGATAGCGGACAGATGATGAGTTTTGTGATGCGGTTGCGGATGAAATAATAATAATAATAATAACAACAACCTTTATTTATATAGCACCTTTCATACAAGGAATGCAGCTCAAAGTGCTTTACATCTATAAAAGTCAAATAAAATAGGAAATGTGCATCAATAAAAACATTTACATCAATAAACGTCAAAGAAGTGTAAATAGTTAAATTCAAAGCATAAAAAGCATAGAGCACATTTACAGGCAGTCAAATAGAAATATTAAATGTACAGGAACATGTTAAAAAGAGGGTAGGCATAAAATGAATGTGGGTGCTGACTTAGTTAAATGCTGTAGTTAAAAGGTACGTTTTTAACAGCTTTTTAAATATATTAATAGATGTTGCTTCTCTGATATTTTTTGGTATTGTGTTCCACAGTTTTGGAGCATACTTAAAAAAGGCAGTGTCTCCAATTTTTCTGTGGGAGGAATTTTGTACCATTAGCAGGTTAGCTGTGGAAGATCTAAGTGCCCTTTGGTGAACATAGGATTTTAGAAAGTCTGTGAAATAGGCTGATCCTGACCCATTTAGAGTTTTATAAACAAGCAGGAGGACCTTAAAATCAATCCTGTGGGAAACTGGGAGCCAATGTAATGATTTCAGAACTGGAGTAATATGATCTCGCCTCTTGGTTCTTGTTAAGAGTCTCGCTGCTGAGTTTTGGATGAGTTGAATCTTCTCTAAAGACTTAATAGCCCATCCACGCATCTCTATTTCTCAACCATAACATAAAACATCCTGTCGTCCCCTGGGGCTGTCCTTATACACCCGTGCAAGGCTTTCACCAATACATACATAGTAAACTCAACATCCATCGCCTCAACATCTTCACCCCGTCTCACCATGACATCACCATGTGCCCTTAGTACATCCGCTTGCCTCCTCTTACCCTCCTCATTAATATGATCACCCCGGTGCACAGCCTCAAAGCCCTACCTATAACATCAGCACTCTCAAAGCCAAATCCCTTTCCTTCACTCTTTTCCCACATTCATCCGTCCATCACGGCACCACCCTCCTCTGACCTCCGCCTTTAGCCACTCTCGCTAGCACTGCTGCTGATAAAATCCTGACCATTACTGACTCTGTACACACATCGACTGACTCATCCTCTAACATCTGCCCACACACCCCTTCACACACACACTCATACTCCTTCCAGTTTGCCTTCCCAAAACACCACCTATGAGACACCACTCTATCCTGTCTACACACCCCTACCTCCACAGGGTAGTGATCACTTTCTACAGTAGTCTCACGATGCACCTTCCACTCACACCTCCCCCCTAACGAAGCAGACACCAGAGTCAACTCCAAACAAGATTATTACCCCCTTACAATATCAATCCTAGTGCCCCTCACATCATTCAGACACACCACCCCAAGACACCCCATAAAGTCCTCCACCGTCCTCCCATTACCATCCAAACTCACACTACCCTACACCTCGTTATGGGCATTAAAGTCCCCACACCACATCACCTTACCAGCACTGCACCCCTTTAAACTCTCCAACACCAACTGCTCATAGGGGTTATAAAAATTTACAATCCCTATATTTCCCCTATGCCCTATAACCTCTATGGCCACACAATCTGAGACCTGAACCTCCACCTGTCTATAATCCACCCCCTCTTTAACAAGGTAGTAAAACCCCACCCGTGCCCTCCACCCTATCACAACTGACTGACCTGAACCCTGAAATCGCAAAGTCCAAACCAGGTTTAAGCCTGTTTCCTGTACACACACCACATCCAAACCGTACACAAACCTCTTAACCTCCAGCCCATTAGCCATTAAACTCCTTGTGTTCCATTGAAGGACCACCAATACCATCCTAAGTCTGCACAAGCTCTAGCCCATCACCTCGTGACCACAACGAACACATTGTGAATCATCACCCTAGTAATATCAGTATTACCCAGATACTCCCTTGCAGCAGGAACAACTACATCTATCCAAGCAGTCTTTTCCTTCACTTGATCATTGATATTTACGATACGATAAATAAACCCCAAAAATCCAATCCTGCCCACCACCAATGAATCCTTACCAACCACATATTCATGTTTACACGTCTCAGACAACACCGCCCTGTGACCACCCAGAGCTTTATCCGCCACCAGCCCTGCACCCTGCTCCTTCTCTACCTGCACACCCAAGCCAAGGCCCCCCATTCCCCGCTTCATCATTCATGACGTTATTCAGCACTTTAATCCGCTGTGCCTCTGCTGCCCTCTCCTGAACCCTACACCCCCCAAACCCAGCACTGTGTTCCCCACCACAATTACAACACCTCACCTTGTCCCCTTCCCCACACTTGCCATACTCATGCGGGCCCCCACACCTAGCACACCTACCCTGCCTTCTGCACACAGCAGACACATGCCCCATACGCTGGCATTTAAAACATTGCAGTGGTGGTGCCTGATATTCCCTCACATAAAAACTGAGAAACCCTACTCTGCAAAGGTCCTCTAAACTCAGACTACACTGTTGGACTCACCTTCTCTAACCCATCGACCTACTGCTCATCCGTATCTTCCACCACAACCCCCCCGACACCACCTTTTTAAGCTCAGTCATTGACAGATCCTTCGGAACCTCGGTGATCACCCCTCACCCCCTGACATTTCACCTTCCCCCAATTCAACACGTCCAATAATATCAGTAATATATCCCTTTGTGACTCACTATCCACCACAATAGGTACCCTACCACCACTCAAACACCTTGCATCTTTCACCCTCACAACCTGTGTCTTGTCACTGCAGTGAGTGTGATCAGGTGTAAACACCTTACCTGTCGGGGCTGTAAATGCCACTAACACTTTATATCCCTGTTCCACATCTCCCTGTGCTGTCCCTTTACCCTCTCCCGAACAATACTCACCACTCTCTTTCTCCTGTGCACCTACGGTGACTCCTCAAAATTTACCCCCACACCAGCAACACCCATACTCCCATCCAAATTACCCTCCATGCCCACCTCAGTCCCGGTACAGCTGTCCCGATCTGCCAATCCGATGATAACAACCTGTACCACAGTCTCCGGAGTTGGTATTTCTTGTGCTCAACTCGAGCCAACAGCCTCTGTGCAAACAAATCTAGGCCAGCATGACATCGAATTGGGAGACGCAGCCCCGATGTGACCTCTGACATGCACTGTTACCTGTGGGACCTTATATAGACAGGTGTGAGCATTTCCAAAAGGCTGTGAATAATTATGTACATGTGCTTTTTTCATATTTTATTTTTAATACATTTTCTAAGATTTCAAACACACTTCTTTCATATTGTGATTTTTGGGTATTGTTTGTAGAATGTTTTGGGGAAAATAATGAATTTCGTCCATTTCGGAATAAGGGTGCAACATAACAAAATGTGGAAAAAAATGAAGCGCTGTGAATACTTTCCGGATGCACTGTAGATGCCTGGTTAGATGGGCTGACTTGGCAAAATGAAAGAGAGCTACTGCACTGGTAATTCCTAGTGAAGCACTGTCCTTTGTGGCCCATAGATGTTTTAACATAATGCAATGTTTTTAAAATAAACATTTTGATTTGCTGACAAATTTTTACATATTTTAGAATTGTGATTTATTGCAATTAACTAAAGAAGATCATGCAGTTAAATAATATATTTTTAACCACTGAGTCAACTAAAGTCTGGTCATTTTATTTATAGTTAATCTCTGGTATGTCTGAGGTGAAGTTAGGCACTGAAACCACAGTGGAGGAGACAGAGTTTGAGAGTCACTGTCGAATTTTTCAAGGATTTAAACGAAATTCCCATTTGAATTCAAAGCATGACATGAATACATCTTCAAAAACAACAGTATTATGATATGGTAGTTATTCGAAATAAGGGATAACTATTATTCCCACTGAAAAATGCAATCATTGCCTTGGTTGAATAAGTCTAGGCCTACTTGTTGAATAAGTCTCATTAGAGCAGTGGTTCTCAAACCTCTCCTCTGGGACCCCCAGGCAGTCCATGTATTTGAACAACCCCTGAGCTAGCACACCTGATTCAACTTATCTACCAATCAACATGTTGTTTATTAGTGAATCTGATCTGATGGTGCAGGGCTACATCTAAACTGTGTCACGTCTGGGGGTCCCCGAGGAGAGGTTTGAAAACCAACGCATTAGAGAACCCACCTTCTAGAGTGGACTCTTGCTCTGGTCCTTCTTTGGAATCAGACTGCAGCCTTTGAATGTGCTCTTCCACCTCACTGATCCAATAGGTTTCCTCTTCCTCTTTACACTGTGACACAGTGGGCTCTGGGCCTTCCTGCTTCTGGTTGGGGTCCCATGTTGTTGTACTTAACTGCTGCTTTTCAGGGGGAACCTGCACCAAAGTAATAGCGGATTCAGCAGTCCGCTGGCGTTCTGACTCTGAAAAGATGAGAAAACAGTTGCAGATGTAGAGTTTTACAGCCAGTACAGTAATGCACATGTAATAATTAGGTCTAGGTAGATTGCTAACGTTATAAACATTAGATACTTTTAATAACTAATTATCGACCAAGACATTGGGTCTAAGACAATTATCCCACGACTAGGTCGCCAGCACACGTTATTAAATAGACACAAACTTAACTTTAATTATCTAACGTTTGACGATACACACCCCCTTTATTTATCACCAAAAGCCCTCGAAGACGTTCGTTATCCTCTTTAGCACGGAAAACCTCTACCTGGTACTCGGCTATTGTTTTTTCAACGACCCCAAATATCTCCTCAGCCGCAGCTGCTAATTTCTGGTTAAGAAATTCTCTCAACAATTCTATCTTAGACATTTTAGATGGCTAAGTAGTTCGTTGTCCCCCATAAAATTAAAGCGCACTCCTGCGTATAAAGAACGCACAAGCGTCTTGTGAGCAACACAAAACATAGTTTAGTGGTAAAGAAATTTCATAATAAAAGTCCACTGTCAATTTCTGTTGCCTTAATTTCGTTCCCACTTCCCACATATTTCTGCCCAATTCATGTGCGTCGCTGTTGGATTTAGACACTCCCGGCAGTGATATTATTATTCAGTAGATTTAAACGATGACCAACAATGTTGCTACACTAAGTCCCTGCCTCAAGGCCATCTTCAAGTTGAAAGTATTCACCACCTCCAACCATTTTGCAACGTGCTCCAACTTTCTTTATTCTTTATCTCTAATCACGTGGTCACATTATCTAGGCAATATACACTATGCAAACCGGCAAAACATTTTCATTTGTATAATACAAAAACGTTTATTCTGAAGGCAAAATCCGAAAACCTATTGTTGCATGCGGAATGCATGGATGCAGAGAACGGCGGAATGCTAGTGCTGCTGACAAAAAGAAGGGCATGCTCATTGTGTGCGAGCTATGCGTAGCCTCACACATTATTCCATACTGCCACTTGCTGGAGTGGAGTGTAACAGGGGTTTTGTGCACGCCAAAACGTTTACAAAGGTGTACAGTACGTACAATAATAGACAACTATTATTGGGTCAAAGGTGGTCCACTGACCTAAGCTGTTACTTCTGATATTTTTATGATATAGTATGTGCCTGGTTGGTCCCTCAACTTCTCTAAAACCTTAGTTGTTCAAACATTCAGAACCAAAATGTTTGTTCTTACCAGGAACCGAAGGACTCCAAATGTTTTTTTTCTAAATGCACATTTTAAGCCAATTTCCTTTTCATACAATTTTCTACTTTTTTACCTAAATGTATACACTCCCCTAAAGGATTATTAGGAACACCCGTTCAAATTCTCATTAATGCAATTATCTACTCAACCAATCACATGGCATTTGCTTCAATGCATTTAGGGGTGTGGTCAAGAAAATCTCCTGAACTCCAAACTGAATGTCAGAATGGGAAAGAAAGGTGATTTAAGCAATTTTGTCCCCCAGACGGGCCGGTCTGAGTATTTCACAATCTGCTTAGTTACTGGGATTTTCACACACAACCATTTCTAGGGTTTACAAAGAATGGTGTGAAAAGGGAAAAACATCCTGTTTGCAGCAGTCCTGTGGGCGAAAATGCCTTGTTGATGCTAGAGGTCAGAGGAGAATGGGCCGACTGCTTCAAGCTAAAGAAGAGCAACTTTGACTGAAATAACAACTTGTTACAACCGAGGTATGCAGAAAAGCATTTGTGAAGCCACAACACGCACAACCTTGAGGCGGATGGGTTACAACAGCAGAAGACCCCACCGGGTACCACTAATCTCCACTACAAATAGGAAAAAGAGGCTACAATTTGCAAGAGCTCACCAAAATTGGACAGTTGAAGACTGGACAAATGTTGCCTGGTCTGATGAGTCTCGATTTCTATTAAGACATTCAGATGGTAGAGTCAGAATTTGGCGTAAACAGAATGAGAACATGGATCCATCATGCCTTGTTACCACTGTGCAGGCTGGTGGTGGTGGTGTAATGGTGTGCGGGATGTTTTCTTGGCACACTTAGTGCCAATTGGGCATTAGTGCCAATTGGGCATCGTTTAAATGCCACAGCCTACCTGAGCATTGTTTCTTACCATGTCCATCCCTTCATGGCCACCATGTACCCATCCTCTGATGGCTACTTCCAGCAGGATAATGCACCATGTCACAAAGCTCAAATCATTTCAAATTGGTTTCTTAAACATGACAATGAGTTCACTGTACTAAAATGCCCCCCACAGTCACCAGATCTCAACCCAATAGAGCATATTTGGGATGTGGTGGAATGGGAGCTTTGTGCCCTGGATGTGCATCCCACACATCTCCATCAACTGCAAGATGCTATCCTAGACAGTATTAGTATGGTGTTCCTAATAGCCTTTAGGTGAGTGTATATTTATCTTAGTTTAGTATTTTTGACTGTCTGTTCCACTGTTATTTCACAATTTTTATGTCTAAACCTGTTTTATTATTCTAAATTGTTTTGTATTTAATTTTTATATTTTTTAAACACCTTAATACATATTAAATTATAAGAAATGTGCAAGATAAAGAAAGTTTAATTAATTGATCACTGCAGGAGAAAAAATGTACAATATTTAGGTGAGGACTTGAAATCATCTAGTTATGCCGTAGTACTTTCGGCATGTCAGAAAGTATAATATTTGTTTGGTTGAAAGATGCTATCATCTGTCCATTTTGAAATTATTATTATGAAGCTGGAAGATGGGTCAATATAATTAAGGGACTTTTAATTATTTATCTGGGAAAGGAGCTGTTCAAATTCTGGGTATCAATAAAAAAATGACCAACCACCATGCCAATTTTCCTTGTCTTTACAGAAGTTGCAACACCAACCCCATATAAATTCTATGACAAAAAATATGCCTACCTATTTCTTGACTGTAATAGTGTGATTAACACAAGTTTTGAGAATGTCACAAATACAAATTTAACAAATTCTGCTGCCTCAGTGTTGATGATGGCAATTTGCATATACTCCAGAATGTCATAAAGAGTGATTAGATTAGTTGCAATTAATTGCAAATTCCCTCTTTGACATGAAAATTCATCTTGAAAAAAAATTTCCACTGCACTTCAGCCCTGCCACAAAAGGACCAGCTGCCATCATGTCAGTGATTGTCTTGTTTGTTGATGAGGACAAGGCTGGAGATCACTCAGTCATGCTAACAGAATTAAAATAACAGACTGGAAGCTTTAAAAGGTGGGTGGTGCTTGAAACCATTGCTCTTCCTCTGTCAACCATGATTACTTGCAAGGAAACAGGCAAGGATATTGCTGCTAGTAAGATTGCACCTAAATCCCCCATTTATGGGATCATCACGAACTTTGAGAGGTTCGATTGTTGTGAAGAAGGCGTCAGGGCGCCCAAGAAAGTCCTGCAAGCGCCAGGACCGTCTCCTAAAGTTGATTCAGATGCAGGATCGGGGCACCACCAGTGCAGAGCTCAGGAATGCAGCAGGCAGGTGTGATTGCATCTGCATGAACAGATTACTTTTGGTGGAAGGCCTGGTGTCAAGAAGGGCAGCAAAGTATCCACTTCTCTCCAGGAAAAACATCAGGGACAGACTGATCTTCTGCAAAGGTACAGGGATTGGACTGCTGAGGACTGGGGTAAAGTCATTTCCTCTGATGAATCCCCTTTCTGATTGTTTAGGCCATCCAGAAAACACCTTGTCTGGAGAAGACATGATGAGCACTACAATCAGTCCTGTGACATGCCAACGGTAAAGCATTCTGGGACCATTGATGTGTGGGGTTGCTTCTCAACCAAGGGAGTGGGCTCACTCACAATTTTGCCTAAGAACACAGCTATGAATAAAGAATGGTACCAACACATCCTCTGAGAGAAACTTCTCCAAACCATCCAGTATAGTGATTACCAATGGCTTTTCCAGCATGATGGAGCACCTTGCCATAAGGCAAAAGTGATAACTAAGTGGCTCGGAGAACAAAACATCAACATTTGGGTCCATGACCAGGAAACTCCCAAGACCTCAATCCCATTGAGAACTTGTGGTCGATCCTCAAGAGGCGGGTGGACAAACAAGAACCCACAAATTCTGACAAACTCCAAGCATTGATCATCAAGAATCGGCTGCCAACAGTCAGGATGTGACCAAGAAGTTAATTGACAGCATTCCAGGGCGGTCTTGAAAAAAAAGGTTCAACACTGCAATGTGTTGGTACCATTCTTTATTCATAGCTGTGTTCTTAGGCAAAATTGTGAGTGAGCCCACTCCCTTGGTTGAGAAGCAACCCCACATATCAATGGTCCCATTGACTCTTTAAATAAACTTCATGTAATTGTCAATAAAAGTCTTTGACACTTATGGACTCCTTGTAATTATACTTCAGGATCAGCCGCGGTCGGTAGATCTTAATTGGGGAGGACGGGCTCATATTACGCTCGGGACCGGAGTGAATGGAATGGTGTGCAATGCACAAAACCCAGTGTTTTTTTGTTTTGCACATTGGGTTTTGTGCGTTGCGCACCATTCCATTCACTCCGGTCCTGAGCGTTAATACGAGCCCGTCCTCCCCAATTAAGATCCACCGACCGCGGCTGTTCAGGATATCATCGTAACTACTGACAAAAAGATCAAAGAACACTGAAGCAGCAAACTTTGTGGAGATCAATACTTGTGCAATTCTCAGAACCTTTGACCACGACTGTAAGCTTTTGTGATTGACAGCGAGATATAATAATAATATTATATAATATACAACGTGTATAGAGGAAAACAATTGTATGCCTCAACTATTTACCGAAAATATAAATAAAATTATATTCAACTATTGGAACTCTAGAACAACAATACAAGGCAACTTGTGAGTCTGATTTAAACAACTGTTTGCATAGAGAAGTATTTCAGTTTAATAAGGGTGTAGCGATTCGCTGGTGAGAAGGCTATTTCCTCTTTCATTAAGGCGCATATAAAGCTGTAAAACATATTTCTTGATATTTAAAAAATATGAAAAAGCGATTTATATAAGATAATGTTTCCCTACACATGTAGTGTTTTGTTACACACAAAATGCATGACAGTTATCAAAGACTGACCTGTTATTGTCACAATTTCTGTTGAAATGGGAAAGAAATAAAATAATTAACATCATTTTACCCATTACTATTTTTTGTAATGATGGTATAAGTGCATGGAAGGGATTTTTTAAAACTTTAAAATCCTTAAGGAAATGCGTCAATTCAAATAAAGAAACCAACAAACATTGACAGTTGAATTTCTCAGTTTGTAACCCTACCCACTTGTCAGATTCATGGCGGATGAGGCATAGGAACAAGTTTGATATTTGGGGGACACACCATCAACAGAACAGTCAGGGGCCAGAGAGGGATAAGCCAGATGAGAAAATGTGGCAGTGACAGACCGTAGACAGTGGCACATACGAGCCCAGCTTGCCCTCATTGCCACTCGGGTCCAGGCAGCAGGGAGGAAGATGGCTGGGAGAAGGAGGGTGGCAAGGCCAAAGAAGAGATGACCACCTGAACCAACCCCTCCCAAACCTGCACCAGGAGGCCTTGCTCCAGAGAAGATACCAACTTCACCTCACAGAAGTTAGCCACCTCTGGAACTAGGCTGATTGTTTGAGTTAGATTTCTCCCTCACCACCTCCCCTCACACTTCTCTTTCTGTTAATAAAATTCCCACCAGGGCAATGTAATCTGT
>JACXGM010038099.1:0-10913 GCA_016801145.1 Umbra pygmaea
GTCTTGGGCATTCCTCCTGTCGAATTCTATAGTAGCTACTGTAGATTGCACCCAGATTGACATAAAAGCCCACCCAAATAGTACAGTAGGCTATATGAATCAAACAGCATTCCAGGTTGGAATTTAATGTAATCAGCAGTGTCGCAAAGGCGCAGCTTTCCGGACGTTGTCTATTCAAATACACCGGTATGGCGGTATACAAAAAATTCATATCATGACGAAAATAAATACCGGTATTCGGTGTGAACCGGTATACCGCCCAGCACTACTTCAGACACATGTTGTTCATAACACTTTTGAGGGGTGCCAAAATGTTGTAATGCATATTACAACATTTATTGCAACATCAATGTCTATTCAGCAGTCAGGATGGTTTTAAACCATAAACAATATTGTGAGTTATGAAATAAATCCACAGAAGCCTTCAAATAGTTCAATAACACACAGAATATGTGAGGCTATTTTTTATCTACCCTGCCGATCAAAAACAATCACTACAATATTCTTCCAATTTTATTACTGTAAGTTGTAAATTGAAAATTTCTGACTGCATTATATAGGCCTATTCTCTGCTTTCTAGAGCACCGAGTACACCCACGTACATTTTTAAATTAGAGCAGAGGTAAGATCTTTAAAACACAGATTTTTAAAAAGCTAACGCGACCTCTGGAGTATCACACTACAAAATGAGGAAACGTCCCTAGGGGGTTCAATAATTCTTATGCAAGGCATTGTTGGATGAAAAGCTACATCTGGTTAGCAGCTGGGGCACTGGTATATAGCGTACATTATATGTGTTTATTTATATTTTTGTTCATACATTATTTATGTGGTACTGTGTGTTCTACTATCTGTCTACTGTTGTGAATGAGTTTGTTGTTGTTCAATTAGTTTATAAGTGTGTTTATGTGTGCGTGTGTGTGTTTGTGTTCTTTACATGTTTTGTATATATTTTACATTAATTTGTATGAAATGTGCTATAGAAATAAAATTTGATTGATTGATTGATTGATTGATTGATTGATTTAAAATGGGAATATGTTCTCCACTGACTTACAAGGACAAATCATGTGAAATAAATCTGAAATAAAATGAAATAGGCATGCTAATTAAAATCCATATTACAAATTTTGTATGATATACTAGGCTGAACAAACCATTACAAACTGTAGGGTTTGTAATAAGTAAGTACGTAGTAGTGGGTAATGCCACAGAACATATGACTGCATGGTAAATTATTAAAAGAGGAACATTGTTCAAACTCGGTAATAATGCTTTTCAAAAAGCACTGCCTAGAGATCCCTACCTTCATAACTAATATTATGCTGCATTTCATCTCCAAAACAGCAAAGCACCTTAGTGAGCCATAGCACAGTACTCTTAAACCTAGCTATGGCTCACTAAACCAAATGCACAACCGAGCATCTTACAGCAAAACTTGTTCTGTAGCTAAGAAGCTAAAAAGTCCTTGTTCTGTAGCTAAGAACCCAGTAACAGATACAGTGGTGGGGCAGAAAGAACTAGGCACCAAATAGAACCACAATAACATTTGTGGATGTTTTTTCTATGGCCCTGTCACTACTCTGATCTCTGTAAAGCAATCACAGAGGACAGCAGGAGCTTCAATTGGATTATCAGATACACGCAAAGACATGTTCAGACACTGCAGGTGGTTAGGACAAACCTGGGGGAATTAACACGCACTTGTGTCATCTCTCTATATCAATATAAACTGTATGTGTATTTATCTATCGCAACATAGTCACTGACATACAACATTTTCATTAGCGTGCATTGCAGGACAGTATATGTCACGATGGTCATGGGTTCGAGCCTGACCACGAGTTCTCTGACTTTCCCCGGGCCTCTTGCACAAATTGGCAAAGCACTGCCTGGGATTTGGATTAGATAAATCATATTATTTATCCTGGCAAGTCACTCTGCAGCAACTCCTTGTGTTCAAATTGAGCGCCTGTAAATTCTTTTGCGGATATATAGTCTGTGAATGTAATCATTGATCTAACTAAAGGCTCCCGTGTTGGGTGAACAGTACAAAATATTATTGGCGGCTTGGGCGACAGGTGGTTGAATGAATCATGTGTGCGTCCCTCGTCATCCCATAGATCTGTCCAAGCTGAGCTGCCGACAAAGCAGGGTTAGTGGGAATTGGGAAGGGAGGGAAATTGGGGGAAAAAATTTAAAAAATAATAAATAGGATTGTGTGTACACTGTCTGTTTAAATGACACCTAGTGGTTGTAAATCTGCAAGATACGTGAGAGAAACCTTAACTATAGAGGCAACACTATGATGTTAAATTAACCATCTAACTGCTTTTATCTTGATTTAGGAGGTTTGGAAAATAATGCTTAAAATTGGACTTTTCACTTTCGGCCAAATTTGTAACGCTCCAGAATTGATTGGATTGTAATGACTATTCATTGTGTATGTAAAACATAATAATATTTGTTTCCTTAAGCCCACAGACTTAAGGAAGACCAAATGAGGCACAGGTAAATAAATTATACAAAATCTATAAATCTACATATAATTTTTTTTCAAAAACCAAATAGAGTAAACCCCTACAGCATCCTAACTGTGTTAGATGTAAAGAGAAGGTTATACATGTAAACAGCACAAATTTGCTGGAGTATTAGAATACATTCTCCAGAGATATTATGAAACATTACATGGTGAGAAGTAAACACCTCTTAATCAAGTCTTATGTAACACATTGAAAGCAATTCCAGAGAATTAGATACCTTCACTTCTGGCAACGTTTCCTCTGACTGAGTCTTCTAAACACTATCATGGTGATTCTCAAATACTGTGTTGTACCGAATTAGATCACCTCACTTGGAAAATATGAATGTTTAACATTGATTTGATAATTACCCTGAATGTGTTGTTGAGCACAGTCAATTCAAGGTTTTCTAGAATAGATATTATATAAAATATGATATCATAAAAATATCACCCAATAATATTCTGGGTTGAGTATGTGAAATTCTAATACTAAAATTATTTGTACCCGTTTATAAATCAGTGAATACAGTATATTCCCTTTGTGTCTCTCTGTCTTAATGTCTTCAACATTAAAAAATAATCCAGATAACGCATTTTCAATGTTAAACCGAAACTCTTCATAGTGATTTCAAAAAAAAGCAACACTATTCAAATTGAAGAGTACACCAGCCAATCACAAGATAGGTATTAGGTTATGGTCGATTTCATTTGTTTTAATTTTCCTTTTTATTCCATAAAAATATATTTTGTAAATTTTTCACATTGTAAATTTCTATTCTAAATCCAACATTAAAATGTATCGATAGGAAGAAAGTTAAAAGTTGCCACACACAACAAGCAAATGCAATCAATGTTATTTAATGGCACAGAAAGTTATTTTACTCCTCTTTTTAAGTAACTAACACCACAGTAATGTGTATTTTGGGTTCTACTTTCATTAACCACATAAACCGGCCCAACACTCACTTGAGAGATGAAGCATTCTGGGAAGTATTCAAATCTATAGAACTTCTGTTAATGTAGGTTATAACAGTGTTCCAGTGTAAATATGGAAACAATATTAACACTTAATAATATCACAAATTTGGTGTGTGAGAATTACCAATCTAACAGTGTTGTATTGAGGTGCTTCACTGGGCAGCTGTACCACATGTAAATCACATTTAATTCTATTTGCATAAGAATAGCAACTTATATAAAAAAATTATTTGTAACATTAAGGTAACGTCAACCACATAAATGTCCCCATTATAAAATGTACTGCTCATTGGCTTTAAGCCAGCTGTCAGTTGCAGAGAACATGATGCCGTCATAAGGCCACGGAGACAGCTAACAGACATTTAGTTCAATATATTTTACAGGACATATATACATACAATTAAAGCATCAGAATTTTTGCTTGAAAACAATTACTCCACTTGAAAACATTTTGACTCTGAAGACTCCCAAGACACGAATTCTGCAGCGACGTCTTTAATTGTAGCTGGAGTTTCGAGCTGCAAACCTTGACAGCAGGGCTTATTAGGAGAACTGAATAAATAAAATGAATCCGTTTCCACTTGTCTTTCAGCTGTTCCACATGCGTCATACATTTGTCAACCCAACATGTCCTTGTAGCCTAACTCATGGTTCGACAGATGCATATTTCTCAATTAAATATATATTTTTAAGGTATTTTTTACATTATATACCTAATCTCACTAGGTTACATTTATCAGTTCAGAAAGGGTAACATCCTCCCGTGAGGGAGGCGGACAGTGCTGCTAGCTGAGGGATATTTGAGGAACAAATACGTTTTAAGACATCTCTTGCTGGACTCACGGTCAGTGTCCTTTGCAGGTCTTCAAAAGAGACCGACCAATGATCGCTCACATATGCCCATCACACACAGACACACACAGACACACACAGACACACACAGACACACACACACAGGAGCTGAAAGAAAATAAACCAAATACAGCATGACCTCAAGCATGACTTCGGTACACTAATAATGTTGTTTGATATGAAATGTTGCCATGTTAACTTAATGAGACAACTAATGACTACAGATAAGAAATAGGATCTGCTAAATAGATGTCTATGTCACTGAGTTCTAATAGTACAAACACTCACACACTGCCCAAGGTCACGTCCAAGGACGACAGTTAAGGTAGTTCATGGGAAAACACAGAGATCCTGTTTCACCTCACGTCACCTCTGTGTGCCAAATGGAACCCTATATCCTACATAGTGCAAGTAAAATATGGGATAGGTTGATTAAAAACACTAATTACATAGGTATAAAATGGTGTTTATCATAACAGACCCTAGATAATTGGTTCTGCTTGTCATCCTTTGTACCGTCTCTACCTCCCCCGCTCTCTCTTTCCTTCTGTCCTTATGATCCAAAATCTTTCAGTCTTTATCCCTCTTATTTACATCTTTGTCTCTCTCTCGTTTTCTCTCTCGTTTTCTCTCTCTCTCTCTCTCTCTCTCTCTCTCTCTCTCTCTCTCTCTCTCTCTCTCTCTCTCTCTCTCTCTCTCTCTCTCTCTCTCTCTCTCTGTGTGTGTGTGTGTCTTTATGTCTGTGTCTCTTTCTTTGTGTATGTCTCAAAAGCAATATGGAAAAAAAATAATTATAATATTATTATTGCTGCTACATACTGGTAAATACATTTTTTTTCCTATATACATATTATGAAAATTAACACAATATTAGAATATAATTGTGTGTGTGTGTGTGTGTTAGTCACTTACTGTCTCTCAGGTTGTGTCAAGTTTGTTCATATTGGGCAGCAAGAAATGCCCTGTCTCCTTCTCCCAGGAGAATGTATAATGTTGAGTGGTCATTCAGATCTTTGAAATTTGGGATTATAAATGCATCTCTGTCTCAACCTCACCTGTCAAACAGTGATCACATGCTCTGTTTTCTTTTGGTTGCCATTACTTTTTGTGTCTTCCTGTTTCAATTGCCAAATTGTGATCACTGAGCCTGTACCTGGTTAGGATCTGTCTCTGCTTTCTATCTCTGACAGTGGAGAGATATTCTGCCAATTTATAATCTATTTTTTACGGTCAGATAACATTCTAGTCTACTTTGGCTTTTAGTTTCTTCTTTCGAATGTTCCAGACAGGTTTCTTTGCATTGTGGTATGATTTGCTTGACTTTGGTGTTTGGAAGGCAGTGTTGTTGTGAGGCTGCTCAGACTGTCTCTGAGGTGGGGTGGTTTGCCTCAGTACCAACTGACATACAGGACTCTTTTCTGGGCTAGGCTCTTCAGTTCGGAGGACTTTGAAGTGAAGTGTGTCTTGGGGGCTGGATTTCAGGTGGTTAAAAAAGTTAAGTGTTCTCTTTTGGATGTTAATTATCAGTAAGTATCTGCCTAATTCTGCTCTGCATGCATTTGTTGGTGTGTTTCTGTGTATGTGTAAAATGTATCTACAGAATTCCGCATGAAAAGTTACTGTTGGGTGTTAGTCCCAACGGGTATAGCTTTGATGACTGAGTGGACCCCATACTTCACTACCGTACAGCACAATGCGCTGCATGACACTGTCAAATATTTTAAGCCAGAATTGAATTGGAATGTGGAAATCATAAAATGTTCTCTTATTTGCATGTAGGGTTCTTCAAGCTTGGCGAATTCATGGCGAATTAATGGCGTATTGATGTTTGTTCTCCTGACATCTTGGCGTTTTTGGAAGATCATGTTAGTTTTCTTCGTATTTACAGCCAGAGCCCAGTTCTGACAGTACTTTTCTACTATTTCCAGCTGTTGCTGTAGTCCTTGTTCAGTAGGAGACAGTAGAACGAGATCGTCAGCATAAAACAGGGACTTCACCTCTCTATCTAAAAGGGAGAGACCAGGAGCCGCACATTGATCTAACTCAACAGCAAGCTCATTGATGTACATATTAAAGCTACATTGTGTAAGAATTGCTCCCATCTAGTGGTGAAATTGTATATGACAACCAACTGAATAGCGTTCTAGCCCCTCCCAATATTATGCCAGCAATGCAAACTCGATTATTTTTTCAAAACAATAGCGCCAGGGTGGGAAATTAACACCTGCCACCCACCCAATGCGGGTAGATTTTCACAATGGAGGGTAACATTCCCAATCTACCAGGCACTCTGGCGGGTGAATTGTACAACATGATACGTTTTTTTGATTTGGCTACTTTAAACATTACTTGTTTCGGATTGGAGATAAACGCGTTGGACAAAAATGCGGAAGCTTACTCATTAACCATGAAAGACGCACTTCTGTCGAGGTGCATATTTGATTGGTATGAAAGAAAAAGAAATCAATTTAGTTCCCAGTATTAAGCCCGAGTAGGCTAGATTAAGTCAATATAGAAAATATCATGGACAAAACGTGTATATTTACAGATATGGGGAAGTATATGTGAACATGATATGATTTTATGTTATCGAAAATAGAAAATCACACACAAACAGCGCAAAATGCTAAACGCTCATTGGATGATTCAGCTGTCATTAAAATCACTCGTTTAGTCTGCGATAATGATTGGATTCTGATAAACGCCGCTCTCGTTTTACCAGAGACATTTACACGCGCAAATTCCAACTTCTCAACTGTAACTTAGTTTATTAACAACGGATTCTAATTCAAGTATCTTACATCGCCATAATATGGTTTCTTATTATATTTAATGTTGTATTATGTTTCCTTTCATTATTGAAGAAGCACTTGCAACTTTGATGGGGTTCAGATGGCTCAGTGGTTAGGGACTAGTAATCAGATGGTTGCAGGTTAGATTCCCTGCTGTGCCAAATGTTGTTGTCTTTGGGCAAGGCACTTCAACCTAAATTGCTCCAGGAAGAATGCCCCTGTGCTTAATGTGCTGTACATCACTCTGGATGAGTGTCTGCTAAATGACTAAATTGTAAATGTAGTGTCCTGTAGTTACTGTAAATCACTCTGAATAACAGTGTCTGCTAAATGACTAAATTGTAAATGTAGTGTTCCTGTAGTTACTGTAAATCACTCCTAATAACAGTGTCTGCTAAATGACTAAATTGTAAATGTAGTGTCCTGTAGTTACTGTAAATCATTTTAAATAACAGTGTCTGCTAAATGACTAAATTGTAAATGTAGTGTTCCTGTACTTATTGTAAGTCACTCTGGATAAGACTGTCTGCTAAATGACTTAAATGTAAATCATTTAACCAATGCTTCGATATTTTTATTAGTAATCCCAGATGTTTTACAAACAGATTATTAGAAAATTAATTTACAAATGTGTAAATATTGTGGCGTACGTCAGGTGTTACAACAGTAAAGTTTTACACCTCTCAAAGTTGAAATTGCCTACTGTTGCATATGTGATTTAAATGTAGCTGACTAAAATATGATATTAGGACATACAATTAGCAAACAGATTAGCACAATAGGTCAATTATCTGAAAATGATTCACCTCAGACTTGTCTTCACTAAATCTCCCTTTAGTAATTGACCTATATTAATATGTATTCATAGTGAATTTAATGTATTGAAGCAATATAGAATATAGTAATGTGTTTTCTTTTATGTATTTGAATTTGGGAAAAAGTGGCTGGTATAAAATCGAAGTGGCTGGTAAAATTTCGGCATCCACCAGCCACTGTAGCTGGTAGACAAAAAAGTTAATTTCCCACCCTGAATAGCGCTCATTATAATTCATTGCAATAATCATTGTTAATTCATTATATAGCTAATGAATTGCAACCAAATGCAACTTTATTGTGTGTAATCAAACAATAAGCACATGTGATATCAAAAAATAAATCATTTAACATGTTTTATTAGAAAACAGAAACAAATATTTTGTACACACAATTTGATTGAATATATTGTCAGTGTCTCATGTGAAAACACGATTACATTTGAAAAACATTCACTAGAGTCTGTTTTATCCAACAATAGAACATGACACTGCAACACATGAACATGGACACTACCTATGCAATGAATGAACAATGAATATTGTAATGATTTACGAGCGCTATTTTTTTTACCGGAAAATCTGAGTTTGTGTTGCCAGGCGAACGGTTCTTGCCTACTCTATAGCTAGAGGCCAGCTAGGTTTGGGTATCTTTTGAATTTGAACGATTCCGGTTCCTTGTTTCGATTCCGGTTTCTAACGATTCTCGATTCTGATTCTTTTAAGAGGCAGGGTCAAAAAAGTTTAGGATATTTTAAATGAGCTAGTTAACCGACGGTCTTTCTAAAGGAAACAGCCTGTCCTTATCCATCAATTTTAATTCTATGAACTTTTTATGAACTTTACTATGAATTCCTCACAGGGGTGTCTTCAACTACAATATAAATATAAAATCTATGAATTTTAATATATATACGCAGAGTCATGGAGTCACCAGCCTGGCTAACGTTTGCAATCTCAGGTCGTAAATTGTCTATGAAACAATACGTGGGCTAATTTGTAAGCTGCCTCAATGTTGGCAAAAGACATTATTTATTGTATATGTATTGTTTTACTTACCGGATTCAGACTGCAGTGCAGTCACTGCGGTGCCAGACTGGGGGTCGGAGCCAGAGAAAGAGGCAGCGGAGGATGGTCTGCGCAGCACGTCAAAAACAGGGCACACATTTATTTCTACTCCATGATGAACTCGGAGGTGCTTTATAATGTGTGACGTGCACCCTCCTATGCACGAAACAATTTTGCCGCAAATGTTGCGTTTTGCCAGTGGTGTAAAGTAACTAAGTATTAATACTTCGTTACTGTACTTAAGTATTTTTTTTGTGTATCTGTACTTTACTTGAGTATGTATCTGTCTGCCAACTTTTACTTTTACTTCACTACATTTTATTACAAAAATGGATACTTTTACTTCTTTACATTTTCCGAAACAAAGTCGTTACTCGCTACAAAATTAAAATTAGTCGTATTGGAGGAAATACCCAAACAAATTATTTACTAATATCTCTGTAAAGTCGTTATCCAATCGCTTTAGCCATGCATTTACTATTGAGCAAATCAATGTGAAACCCCACCCACCAAGAGCTGTAGTGTTGTCCCAAGTACACGGAAGTATAGGCTTTTTTATAAACTCATTTTCTTTCAGTGGTCACGATTGGTTACAGCTTTTCCCCTCATTTAAGTTTAAGTGATATTTTTTCCCTAAAGATACTGTAAGTATCCAAGCAGTTCAGTTGTAATATACGCTACAGTATATCAATTAGCTTACAACATTGTAGCCCATCCTCATTTTAAGCGCAGCTGTGAAGACGGCGGGAACGATGTATGAGTATTCCATAAACTGAAAATGTGCAGCGCGCATTTGAACAGCCGGCGCCAATCAGAGTGACATATCGAGAGAACAATTCCTGCCCGACTGAACCCAGTACGTAGTACAGCCCTTCTTCCATCCCGGAGTCACCTATGAAGGTAGTGTCTACTTGCTAACTTGCCAAGCAGCCTGCAGTTAATTTTAGGTTGGCTGAAGTGAAACAATGCATTTGTTAGCTTACCAGCAGTCAGCTAAATATCACAGACCTAATAATGTTGTTTAGTGGCAATACATTGTTTCCCTTCACATCATAATGTATTAGCATTAAGTGTAATATTAGATTTGTGTTCAATGATAAGGATGTTAGATTATAAAGGGCTATGTTGAAAACCATCCTTTCTAGCTAGCCTTTTTGTTTGGTATTATGCCTATTGTTGACAACAAGTTTCAGGCAACATATTTAGGGAAATTGGGAATGATAATACATCAGATATACTATACTACTATAGTACTATAAGGCATAATTGAATTTCCCTATTTTATTGATTTGCTTATTTCTGATAAGCAATTTAATTTGGTCCAAAATTGTTTTGTGAAATACTTTACATTAGATTGTGGCATGTTTCGCTCCCTTCAATGAAACACAAATAATGTTAATAAATCAAAATCATATGAAACTTTAATGAAATATTAATATACTTGTAGACTTCATTGTTTAACTAAGTACAACTTAAATCATTTTATATAGGCTATCATAATATAATGATGTTGTAGGTCAAGTAAATAATCAAAATAATAACAATTCTCAAATAGTCTGTGTCACGGTTGCAATTTTTTTGTTTGTGTTTGGGTGCCTTTGTTTTTCTCATTTCAGCACATGCAGTTTAAAAGTTCTGTGAATGGCCATGCACTCCCAGATTTGTTTACAAAGTTTAGCTGTACCCCAAACTATCAGATCAGATTCACTAATGACTGACGTGTTGATTAGTAGTTGAATCCGGTGTGCACGCTCAGTTATAGTTTAAGTACATGGACTGGCTGGTGGCACCTAAGATGTTTGAGAACCACTGTCCTACAAAGGTTTATGAAATATTTCCCCAAACAATTGGGTTCAGATTATGGCTTGACTACTTTGAAACTAAAAC
>JACXGM010038100.1:0-10920 GCA_016801145.1 Umbra pygmaea
ATACATTTTATTTATAGGCGCCTTTCAAGACACTCAAGGACACCGTACAGTATAAAACAATGCAATAAATAGAAGACATACAAAACACAATCTGCACATCAGACAATTATATCATTAAAAGCTAATCTAAACAAATACGTTTTTATCTGAATTTTAAAATGAGAAATTGAATCAATTTTGCGAATGTGTAGAGGTAAAGCATTCCATAGCTTAGGATATATAACAAGTAATATAACTAATTACTTTTAATACCTCGTGATAAGTAAAGGAATATTGTTACTTTTAAATAGAGTAATAAGTCAAAAGTAACTTGTTTCATTTCCTGAGTAACTTGCCCAACACTGCTCGCTAAGTAAATAAGCTACTGGTCCTCATGGGACATATTACGGTACTCTAAAAGAGGGTCATGCCATCTAGAAAATGCCTTTAAATTCTCCCAGCTGGTAATACTTTTTTTAAATAAATCATTAAATAGGTTGCTGCTATTGGTTACGGCTCTTGTGAGTCATCACAAGAAGAAGTTATTTAGGACGTATGTTAAAGCAACGCATTCTCATGGCGATACGTTGGTAAACCGTATGTAATGGAAATTGCACCGCATAATGTAGACAGGTTTATGAGCATTCATACATATTGAATTGCCGTTCTACCGGAACATTTCCAGGAATGTTCCCAGGAAATTTCGGGGAATGTTGCATTCAGGCATAACACGCTACATGTAAGTTATTGAGGTTAAGGTTAGGGTAGGGTTTAGTACTGACATTTTCATAACCATACGAGGATTTACGTTTGACTCCAGAAACGTACACGTGTACAAATGATATGTTTTGTAAAATATTTCCTCATGTTTCCTTTCATATATATGGTGTTATAAGTGCCACTGTGTGAAAGATGGATTTCTACAGATACACAATGATTTCTGTCACAGCAACACTTTTCCAGTTTCCCATGGTAACAACAGCCTGTCAATCATTGGAGGAATGTGGTTTAGTCCTGTGTCAGTGAGTGTTCCGGCTTTAACACAGTGAGACAGTGTGGACATCTTTCTGTGAGCGATTGGGCTTCAGCACATTAGATCAACTGAATGCCAATGTCAAGTACAAAACATTGTGACAACTTTTGGGTAAAGAGGACAGAAAGAAACTGATATTTTAGTGTCATTCATTTAGTGTTTTGTTCCTATGAGTGTGTGTTTGTTCATGATTACATTTTTTTTTAAACATACCTATTACATTGGTGTTAAACAGCTGTTGTTGCTAGCTAAATTACCCCAGTATTATCATTACTGCTCTAAATGTTCCCACCTGCACCTATACTGCATATCCCAAAGACGACTGAAAAACAAAATACATAATAAATCCCCAGAAATAAGGTGGAATAAAGCATACCCAAAACGTATCCAGAACGATGCATTGATGAGTAACACAAAATGTTATGATGAGGTTTCAATATATTTTGTCTATATACATACAGTATATATACTGATTATATACAGACATTTCACTAATTAAAGGATAAAAATGAATAAATTAGTTGAGGAATGTAAGAAATGCAGATGCTGTGGGGGTCACTTTCCTGGCATGGTTTGGTTCCTCTTGTTCCCTTAGAAGGGTCACTGCAGATCATCACACAGTTATTCTGCATGATCACCTTTATCCCAGTATGCATATTGTAAATACATTTGGGGTCATATTTTATTTAAAACACTGACATTTTAAATTATTTTTGTAAGCTGACAGTGCTTTTATGTTGGCATTTCATGAAAATTAAAGAACAGAAACACGTTGCTTGAATAAGCAACAAACAGTCATTCATATTTGACTAAGCCACTATTCAATGCAATAACAGATTTAGGTATTTTGGAGTAGGTACAGTATGTACAAGCTTTGCATGCAGAGTGATTTTGGGCCATTGTTCTTGGCCAATGATCTCCAGGTTTTTCAGGCTGGTTGGATTCTTGTGGTCCTCACATTTCTAACAGTTGGCTGATTCTCAGTGGGATTGAGATCAGGGTTTTGACTGGCCCACCGTCATAGCTCATACAAGTCCTTGTTGTTGAGACAGTCCAATGTTACAATGGCATTGTGCTCCGACTCATTGTTCTGCTCAAAGGTGAATTTCCTCTCAAGCATCAGTTTTTTTGAGGAGTGAAGCAGGTTCTCTTCATGATTTCCCTGTGTTTTGCTCCATCCACTGAAATGTTAAGAAGATGCCCTGGACCTGCTTAGCACAGCACCTCCACCACATGACTTCACTGTCGGAGTGGTGTGTCTAGAGCAAACCTAACAACCAGTAGCGCAAAAAGTCGGTATGCGCTATATGCGGCGCATAGGGGCGCAGCACTGTGGGGGCGCCAAAGCTTGGCGATGGTAAAAAATAATAACATAAAAATATATATGGTATTTTCTATATGTAGCTGCTGTTGTGTGTTTCTAATTAATTTCTGCATTTGCTCAATGTTATATAACATTTTAGAGGACTAACAGGCCTGAGTTGGCGCCCTATCTCATAAGATTACATCATCGAATTTTGACATAGAGGAGGGAGCAAGAGCGCCATGAGCGCTGAGCAAGCAGGTACGAGTAGTGAGTTAGTTGTCGTTTATGGAAAAAGATTGATAAAGCAAAAAAGTTGTCGAGGGCTAAAAATAGAAGAAGAAAGAGTAAAAAGAAGATGGCAAGTCAAGGGATGCGACAGCAGTTAAATAAGTGAATGGTGAAAGGCAACAGGTAGGATTTAAAGTTTGACGTCTGTGCTTGGAGGCTCGCAAATATTCATGTTAACAGACTAGCTAGCGTTTGCTAACACTGGGAATGTAGCAGCCAGATGAAGGTTTATGGCTAGCTTAGAATATGCAAACCAAGGTTGCTGAGCTGAAAACTGGAAAATATAATGTAGCATGTAGCTACAATAAATGACAAGAATCTGGAAAACATAACTAATGCAATAACACTGGTTTACCATGGAATCATGCATAGATTTGCTACCAAACTTGAAGGCTTGCAAATAGTCATATTAACAGACTGTTCTCAGACTAGCTAGTGTTTGCTAACACTAGCAGTTAAATTGGTGTTTACGGCTAGCTTAATGCAAACCAATATTGCTGATAGCTACATTTATATTTTGGTTAAACCCTATGGTACTATTCCCATGCATGACATATCTCAATTTTATTAAGGTAAAATAACAACTGGTAAATATAAGGTAGCATGCACAATAATTGACAATAAACTGGAAAACATAACTTATGCAATAACTCTGGTTTACCAGCTGATAGCATCACTAAGCTGATTTAAGAATTGACTTTAGGCTGCTATATTTTACATTGAGTTCATTTCATTCAGGTGTGATGATGGTGGATCAGGAAGGAGAGGGGAAGGCAACAGGTAGGTCTAACATTAGGTGGAAGTGTAGAGGGAGCCACTTGATGGCAATAGATTCATTTCTTAATATAATTAATATGGAAAATCTAATACATAATGTTTGTTTGACAATATGTCAATAAGTTAGACATGAGGTCGGCGATGGCACGGGGGCAACCAGGGATGATGATTAGGTTGCCAAGGGCAACCAATAATGTCGAGCCCTGATAGATATATACTTATACCATATAATTATTTAAAATTATGTTAGGCCTAGAGTGGCTACTTTACTTTAAAATAAAACTTTATTATTTAAAGCCCATACATGATGATGTCCGGAACACTTATTTATTTATTTATTAGTTTTTTTGGGGGGGCACCAAAATTGTTGCTGCATACCCCTCTGACACTGGGTAGTTGCGCCCCTGCTAACAACACACATGGAGGTCTGTATCTAAACCTTCATCTTGGTCTTTTCTGACTATACAATCCCCTCGCAGGTGGGTCACACTCCTTCTTTCCAGGGTACTCCACATATGCTTTCAGATTATACTTTTTGAGTTACACTCCCATACAGGACAATGTTATGTGTAGTTTCAGACACGGTTAAAGGGATACTTCACCCTACAGCTATCTGGAGGTGCTAGTAGCTCCCCCCAGACATTTGTAGAACAGTGAGATATGTTTCACCCATGCCTGGCTAGTGTAAGAGCAAGATTTGAAATTTCGCGGGGAATTTTCACACACTGACGTCACGGTGGAAATTCAATGGACCTTGGAGATAGGAAAAATGAATACAGGCGTGTATTTGGTCGTGAAAATAAGCATCCCTGTTAGACTGGTCTTGCCTTCAAACCTACTCATTAAAGCCTTGGTTGTCCTTGATTTTTTAAGATATAGCTTGTCTTTCTGTGACGTTTCGGTGAGCCGTTTTAATGCTAAACAGACAAGGTGGTATGATTTTTTCAGTATGTAAAGAACTACAACGCTGACTTCCTTGTTCCAAGCCCCGCCCACCCGGCAGGTCCTTTAGATTCTGTAAAACAGTTCGCAACCACAGTTCGCTGGTAACACAATTGCTAGTAAATTAGGATTTGCAGATGAGGAATTTTACAACTTGCTTTTACATTCTGAGTGACATCCAACCAACATGTTTGTGCCCGAGTACACCGAAGAACATTTACAACAACTGGAGCTTCAAGAAGGCAGCATGTTCTACAGATAGCTAATCCAGTTGAAACGCGGTTAAATTCTAATTGCCTAAGTGCTTCTGTGGGAAAAAACACTTGCTACAATGAATGGAATTGTGGAATAGCTTTACTTGTAAGGCTTAAACAAAAATGACTGACGACCGCATATGCGTCACTGAATCACTGAAGTTTTCCAGCACGCATGGAAAGAGACGTACAAGAGGACAATTAATATGAGTAAGTTTATTAAACCTATTTTCTGTACCTTGATAATGGAGAACACATCATATCTGTGTGGTAATGTTATTGTACTGTATGTGTAGTGTGCCAGCTGTATTTAGTAGCTAGCTGACTGTGTAAATTACTGTATCTTACTATATATAGGCTACTCTTTCTAGATAAAGAAAATGGATGGGATCACATCGCTTTTCAGCCGCTTTCGGGCTGTAGTGCCGGTTAATTCAGCACGTAGATCCCTTTCGTAATGTTCCGACCTAAAATGCCAACTGCAAACCCTAACTTTTTAAAGCCTATTGTAAAGTGTGAAAGATTATTCCTTCTTTTTGGGCTTGCTTGTAATTTCTGCAACCAGGTACTGAACACCAAACGGGCCGATGAATAGAAATTAGACTACAATTTCAAAAACAAATATGTATAACTTTCTACCGTCAAGCCGAACAGACGTGTGCTGTTGAATTGCCCATGTTCTGTGTCGGTGTGTTCAAAACGGGGACGGGCACTAAATTCGCTTGGAATTCTGGGAGTTGTGGTAACTCAAGTTTAGACAGATACAGAAGCCCCCCAGTGGAAGCGAAAATAACTGAAATATACTATCGGCTTTTCTCTGATATATTGAACAACAACAGACGTGTATGTGACATAAATCATCTATGGTAACGTTTGTAAATACGGTATACTATGGTATACTATGAAACTGATTTACTGTGGAACACTCCTTTAAATGGTGCACTATTACTCCACTACCAGCCACTGAACTTTGTAGCTCCTACAGGGACTTCTCACCAATCTTCTTCTTGGTGAGGTGATGCAGCTTCCAGTTCCTGATTAGCGCACCAACGAAAAATGTGACTGCAGGTTTAATGGCTCACTGGTAGAGGCTGATAGTAGGTATTGGGGTCCTCATTAAGGCAATTTCTGTGTAAAATAGGAGCATCTAAACACTGGAGATAATTACTTATAGAAGACATGTTTTATATTTTTGTTTTCTTACAAACCTTCTAACATATAACCAATGTCACCTTACAATAAGTGATTCTGAGTTTTAGTGTTGTTTCAAAAAATGTTAAAGTAATTTAGTATTATGCAGACCTACTTCCTGATGATTAAGTAAAATCACAAGTAGCCATACCAGGAAATCCTCCTGTGTCATTCTGTTCCTGAGTTTCATTGGGATTAACATAGATGATAATTTGATGCATTAGTGGAATTGAGGGTTCTACTCAGCTTGAAACAGATTATAGAGCCTTTCACAGCTGGCTGTTCCCAATGGGTTTACAGCTACTGAGCTGGGCCCAGTAACACTGTCAATCCCAGAGTTTATCAGAGTGGTGTCCTACAGGTACCACCTTTTCAACTCCTCTCCTACACGCACACACGCATACAAACAAACTGTCTCTCTGACTAAGAACACATTTTGAGTCAACATGGTGCCATAAAATCAGGACACCATGGCTCGTGAGCTAACATAAAGGATCATAAACATATTCACGGACACACACAAACATATGCGTACATAAACCATCATCTTATCAGGGCTCTATAATTTTGAGATTGAGGACAGAATCACAAAATAAAATGGTCTTTGTTTGTTCTATACGACAAGGTGGGCTATACATTTCAGTTGCTAAATCTTTATTTAGTGAGCTAAACCAGTACTGTTATTTTTATTTATTTCAGACATATTTAAAAATGGATTGATCAATCAAATTTATTTTATAAAGCCTTTTTACATCAGTCACAAAGTGCTTTACAGACACCCAGCCTAAAATCCCAAAGAGCAAGCAACAATGCAAAATGGATGCCCAGTTGTGGCAGAGTTTGGTGTGGCGCTCTTGACCCTGGAACTCTGGTGCATTTCAGCCCCAGCTAAGCCACTGTCTGTGCCCTTCCTCTCTGTCTCCCCCAACAGGTCTGTTTCCCTCCGCTTCCAAACTATTCTGAGGTAAAAAAAAGCCCCCCCAATGAAATAAACATTTTGAAATTGATTGATATATTATTACAAATATCATAAACATGACAATATCCATGAAGTTGTTTAGTTGCAAATGCTGATTGTCTATAAGGCATTGTTGACTGGTGAAAATAAATATTGAAAGGTGTACCACTTATAAAACGTCTGCCAAAATATAGAGGTAGGAGATAAAAATAATCTAATCACAAGAAAAATGAAACATCTTTTACAGGGCTGTATTGTGTAGATAGATTAATATCCATACAAATCAATTAGCCACGTTACCACAGTGATTTAATTGTGTGAAAAGCAATTAGAGACAGAAATTATAAATCCGTTCATTAAATAAATCAATGTGACAGATTAAAAAACACAGAATAAAGGGAAAACAAAAGACAAGAATTCTAAAGGTTTCAGTATTAACCAACACAAACACATACACACTAAAACACAAATACATGTGTAAAAAAAAATACCAACACTAACACAGACACACACATATGTAGGAACACAGCCAATTAAAATGTTAGTTCATGTTTCTTTAACTTTGTTTGCCTCATTAGCTGCAGATCATCTGGACTAGGAATCTCTATCTCTGACAGCGAGGAGAATCCAACCAGCTCTTCAGTCCATATGTCCTTGTGTCTGTCAGGCTCACTGACTGGCTGGCTACACAGCAGTGGGGCTCTGTTCCAAACTGAGGCCAAACTGTGCTGTAATCACAAAGCAGTCAGGTTGTAGTACACCTCCTAAACACAATGTTACTGTCTCACCCTCCTCTCTTTCCCTGTTTCCTCTGTCTCACCCTCCCTCTCTACCCCCCTCTTCCCTTTAACCCCCCACTTAGTCTGTCTGGCCCTCTGCTCATCTCTTCATTCTCTCCTCTCCACCTCTTTCTGTCTGTCTCTCCTCTCCACTTCTTCATGTCTGTCTCTCCTCTCCACCTCTTCCTGTCTGTCTCTCCTCTCCATCTCACCCTGTCTGTCCTCTCCTTTCATTCTCTTCCTGTCTGTCTCTCATCTCCACCTCTTCCTCTGTCTCTCCTCTCCACATCTTCCTGTATGTCTCTCCTCTCCAACTCTTCCTGTCTGTCTCTCCTCTCATTCTCTTCCTATCTGTCTCTCCTCTCCACCTGTTCCTGTCTGTCTGTCTCTCCAACTCTTCCTGTCTGTCTCTCCTCTTATTCTCTTCCTGTCTGTGTATTCGTCTCTTGTTTACCCCTCCGTTTGTCTTCCCCCGTGTGGTGTTTCTCTCTGGCTTCATGGTGTTTTATCTAGTCTCTGCCTGTATCTGCTGTTTAAGAAAGATAAGCTGCATTTGCATATTTAATGAGCTTAGTAGTACCCCCCTTAGCTACCCCACAACACCCCCTTCCTGGAGCTGAGAGAGAGAGTAGAACAGAGTAGAAATAAATAAAATGAAAGTAAAATTATTTTCATCAAGCTGGGACGGAGTTGATCTGACAATTTGAAATACATGAATGTGAGCTTTCGTACGTATGGAATTGCCGTTTTACCGAAACATTTCCAAGAATAGACCAATCGGTTACAATTTAAAGTACTTGGGGAATGTTTACTTCAGGCATAAATGCTAGGATATTGAGGTTAAAGTTAGGGTACGGTAAACTAACTTGTTTTACATTTTGTAACTGTAAGAGGCTGTATGATTCCCTGACTCCAGAAAGGTACACATTTGCATATTTTTGTTTTGTACGTTTTTTTACGTAAAGCCATGCGAACAGTGTGGATTGTAACATTTGTTTCCTTTGAAGGTCATCAGTGCAAAGCACAGTAGCATACACTCAATCATAAAACTATGAAAATAGTTACATTTCCAGAATATAATTCAACACAGCTCTACAGGGAAGTCATTGTGCTTTACAGGATGTTGTAAACCTGTGCAAGGCGGAAACCATTTTTACAGTAACTTTCAAAACTGAGTTGGCTAAACTGATCATCTGCATACATAATTTCTGACAGTAAAGCTCCGTTTTTATATGATTGATATACAACTGTAAGAGGGGCCATAATACACTCCTTTGTGTGCAATTGACATTGACTTTAAGATGCCTTCCTGACAGATGACTTCACTCATTCAATGCCATGCTGCTAAAACCCAGGGCCATTAGCTTGAAGAGCAAAATGTTGATCTAAAGAACTCCAGCCAATTAGAATAATCCATATAATGACACAGTCAAAACATAACTACGTTCCCTATTGGCAAACAACAAGCCCAATTCAAACCAAATCAAAATGCAGATCAAAGCATTGACAAACTACATTGTCACTGAGCATAGCCTTGCCATTACAGTTTTATTTTAAATTGCTTGATTTAAAAAAAATATATATTAAAATTTTAAACATGTACTGGTCAAAACTGAAGTCACATTGTGAAAACTGCGAAACAGAATTTTATGTGGATTTTTCACAATGACCACATTCTGCAAAATCCATTAACTCGTTTCTCATTCAAATTTCACAACCTGCAAAACGATATACTATTTGCAGCACATTTTCAAATGCTAACACTCTGTTTCCAAAACTGTTAAAACACAATGATGGTTAATGTGCATTTCTGCAGTAACCAGATTTAAATATACAGAAAACATTGCTTATTGTACTTTCAGCTGAAAGCCATGTGTCCTGTGGGTGTGGCCAAAAGCAGGAGAGATGCAGGACTAGAACCCTACAGTAATGTACAGTATAAGTCATTGTACTATACATGTTGTTGATGTTTTATAGTAATTATTATTGCAGCCCTGGAATTTCAGGATTTTTCTTTTTTTTTCTTTTTTTTTTTCACAAGTCAATTACTACAGGCAAAGATATTAAACAAATAAAGGATATTGAAGCAAATTGCTGCATTTTCAATTATTTATAGTTACATACTCTTTATTACAGTCAATTAAGTGAAAAAGTGTTATGCTGTAATGCAATAGTAATTTTTGTCAAAGTTCATTCAAACTTCAAAGATAAAATCCATGATGTATGTAATGCCCACTGAGGTAAATGTGTTATGTGTGAAAATGTCTATTTTCTGAGTGAGAATTGTTGTCAATGTTATGGTCCAACAAGCTTATTTTGAGTCATTTATTAAGTGTTTTGGTGGTTTGTGTGAGCTTTGGAGGTGAGATGAACTGTTTGGTCATGACGCTTGTTGCTAATGCAGACTGTGTAAAGAGTTGTAATAAAGTGGCTTCATTGACCAATGGTTGTTAGCAACTGAAGAAAACAGCAAATGGGTTAACGCAGGAAAAACATGCTGCCTGTGAAGAAAATGATGTGCAATAAATGCACTGCAGCAAAAATCCAGAACTTTCTTTTCTGACATAATGTGAAAACTGATGTAGATTCCTACATTTGAAAATATTATTCAACTTTCAAATATCTCTCAGGGGAGAAGAGGTTACTTCCCCTTTAGGGAGAATACAGAGAGCTGTGGAATGACAGACACCATATTTCTGCCAGCCAGCCAGAAAATGATGTCCACTGACAGAGCAACAAACCTGCTCATGTCTTATACTAGTTCAATGGTTTGTACATTGTGAGGTGTCTTTTGCTTGTCATTAATGTACTAGTGATGGTATCTTTAACAACTTAGATTAGCATTATCATTATTAGTGTATAGATTGTATATTGTAAACATAACACAAGTATACTTTGGCAATGTGTTTCATGGTTGGTCCTCCTAATAAAGCAATTTGAAGTGAATTAATAGAGAGTCAATGTTTGTGAAGGAAATTACATCATCTATTCTCTTCAGCAGCTGCATCACTTGGAAGGAACTTGACTTACTTCATCACATACACGCACGCATGCACACACGCACACACACACACACACACCTATCCTGCTACACATGGGCTGGAGTAACAAGCCAGTTAAGACTATTTTAGAGCAGATTTCAGTTACTCAGCAATGTGATATGTCTGTGTCAGTGAGGTGGGGACAGAAACCACTGAAGCACACACACACACACGCGGACACGACATGCACATGCACACGCACGCACACACACACACATACACACATTTGCTGAACCAGAAAATTCCCAGAAGGCTAATGGTGTAATGGATCCCGCAATTATAGAGAGAGAGAGGGAGAGAAAGAGAGAGAGATAGAGAGAGAGAAAGAAAGAAAGAGAGAAAGAGAGAGAGAGAGAGAGAGAGAGAGAGAGA
>JACXGM010038101.1:0-10920 GCA_016801145.1 Umbra pygmaea
ATCCAAGTAGCCAATGGCACACAACAGATGATCCAAGTAGCCAATGGCACACAACAGATCATCCAAGTAGCCAATGGCACACAACAGATCATCCAAGTAGCTAATGGTACACAACAGATCATCGAAGTAGCCAATGGTACATAGCAGATCATCCAAGTAGCCAGTGGCACACAGCCAATAATCCAAGTAGCCAATGGCACACAACAGATGATCCAAGTAGCCAATAGCACACATGAGATCGTCCAAGTAGCTAAGTCGGGGCAGGGTCGAGAATATTATGTTCTCAGTAATCTTGTATGGTAAAATGAAAATATAAAAATATAATGTAGGTTGAATTGTAGCGGGCAATCTGTAGTAGTCCCAGGATCTGAAGTGATGTTCAACAGTAGCTGAACCCAGGCGGCTTCAGGGACAGACCTTCACATGTCTTTGACTGAGCAGGAGGGGTCTTTGAGGACTGGTAGGGAGGACAGGCTGAGTTCCAACTGCCATCCTATCCCCTGTGCAGTGTGTCACTAGTCCACCATCCCTGGTCTGAGGTAGTGCACTGTGAAGGGAGCATGGTGCCATTTGGGAAGCTACCTGACGTGTGGAGAGGCTGGCTTCAGACTGAGTGGGGCTTTTTAGAAGCTGGTTCTCTGGCCTCCCCTCCCAGTCATGGAGGATTACACACATTGCTTCTTCATTTAAACAGCAATCAAAACGCAGTGGCACGTGTCTTCACATTGTCCGTGAACAAACACACAGTGTTGGGGATGGCCTCTGGCAGTGTTTGGCCAACGAGCAGCAGTCCTGTGTCCTGCAGCTAGCAGCATAGCAGGAGGATGAATACTCATTAAGATAACTGTCAATGCCATGGGATTCTGGAACACTGTGTGTGTGTGTGTGTGTGTGTGTGTGTGTGTGTGTCTGTGTGTGTCTGTGTGTGTCTGTGTGTGTCTGTGTGTGTCTGTGTGTGTCTGTGTGTGTCTGTGTTATTGTGTATGGCACCAGAGTGAGTTATATCTTTTGAACGCCTAAGCACAGCTCTGGGCCCTTCTTTATTACTGCAATATAAAAGCAGCGTTTATGGAAATGGTTTACCTAGGTTTTGTTTTATTTTCTAGAATCGCTTGTTCTCGTCCTGGTGTCGTGATCTCATCTGCACGTGCACACTGATGCACGAACCTAAACTATCCAAGAGACAGTACAACCATCACACTCAATGTCACACCGAGGTCCTACTGCGGTCGTAAATCTTTAGAGGCGTGCTGTTAGGATCATTTCTCATTTGTTGTTTCATCATAAAAGATATCCTGTAGTGAACCTGCACTTCATCTTCACAGCACCTGATATGTTGTTTTTTTTAGAAATTATTAGATTTGTTTGTTTGCGTTGGGGTGTTCCTGCTTTGTTGTCGGTTTGTATTTGTTCTATACACCCAAGTGGGAGATTACATGCAGCTGCCTAGTATTTAAGAACCCTGGAGCTCCAACAAACACACAAACACTCCCAATACACATCCTCCAAAAGTCACACACCTTTCCCATCCCCACAACAACCTTTGATTTGGTCCCGCGGCCATGCAGATGCACTGATGCTGAGTACACCTGTATGAGTCGTGCTTTTCGTTCATCTGAGTAACTGCAGTGTTGCTTACGGAAAAGTAATCTAGTAGAGTCCCACCTTTACCGTCCTGGTGATGTAGGGCCTTAGATCCTAATAGATCTTCAGCTGATTGGATCTTTAAATGATTGGATTAATCAAGCCCTGTGAAGCGGCGATCATAAATCCACTGATGCCTCTAATTGCCCTATAAAGGGAATAGGATATGAATCACTGCGCCACTGCATTCTCCCTTTGCAATGTACTGTAGCAGGAACACTGTTGTGGTCCGCCATGCTGGTTGTCTTGTGTTTGAGTGGGAGGTTGGCTCTAGTGCCCGAGGCTGTGTGCGTGCTAGTGTGTATGTATCCTGCTAAAATTTGTGATGAAATGTTAATATTTTTCTTGCTTTTACTTCTGCTGCTCATCAGTTTGAATATCCAAATGGAATAATACATGATCTGAGGAAACCCAGTAGACATTGCCTTTTTTACACAGCCTCTCTATCAGTACCTCTGACATACAGTACAGCATTGAACCTATGGCTTAAGTGTTTGGGAATATATGGTCTTCGCGTTGGCCTGAGTCTCTGTTTCTGTACCCCAGGAGGCTCTGATAATGGCCAGTGTTGAGCACCCACACCTGGTTCGTCTCCTGGGCGTGTGTCTGAGCCCCACCATCCAGCTGGTGACCCAGCTCATGCCCCACGGCTGCCTCCTCGACTACGTCCACGAACACAAGGACAACATCGGCTCCCAGCTGCTTCTCAACTGGTGTGTGCAGATCGCCAAGGTAACGCTAACCCTCAGAAAGGCATACCTCTGTATTCGAGCGCCGTCTCAGTCAGTCCCCGGCTGTTTGGCGTGTCTGGCTCCTACTCCAACCGTTGTTGTTAAAATGTGAAAACGCAAATATCAGAATATGGAACATGCTGCTATGGATGGTCTGCTGCCCACATATTATGCATGCTTGAGAGGGTTTTTCAAAATCCAGCCTTTACAGAAACTGGAACGTGGATCCATCAGCTACACTGGTGCCTAGCTAGAAGTCAGTGTGTATTATTGTTTTGGTTGGAAGTGTAGAGGAGCTCAAAGACTCTCCCACAGTGGATGAGGATGTGAGATGATGCCTGGTGAAATATAGATAAGTCATGTGATCTCTTTTTCTCCAATTTCTACACAAGCTCCAGATATGGACAATCCCCAATGCTCTTTTTCTCTCACTCTTTCACTCTTTCTATCTCTACGTATGTCTGTCATCGGTACATATATCTTTTTCTATTTTATACTCTCTCTTTTTCTCTCGATTTCTCTCTCACATGCGTGAATACACTCCATCCAAATTCTCAGAAACACAGTCTCCTTCTAGAATCTTCTCAGCCTTCTACTGTGGAAGTCTTATTGATCCCACAGTATCAGTGTGGTGGAGGTTGCCATGTGGAGTGACCGGGCTTTTACCTCCCTCGCTTCACACTCGCATCACACTTGCTGGGTGCCTCCCAAATGGAACCCTGTTGAGGCTGGAGAAAAGTAGTGCACTTTAAGAGAGAAGCCTAGCATGCGGAGCCACAGTCTGTCGTCTGACTCCACACAACGTAGCTTTACAGAGCACACTTCCAATAAACGCACCCCCATCCCCTTTAAAATATTTATGAGATAATGTAAGCCAAGTGAATTACTGGAGATCATCCTTCCTATCCTTGAGTGAAATGGATGGGTGAAAAAGATGTTTCTGTACATCTACGTACATGGGAGTTTTCCAAAGAGGATTTATTTGTTCTGAGGGCAGTAGACTCAAACTGATTCGTCAGAATTTAAAGATCAGTAAGTCATGTAGCTGCTCCCATCATACTGGGCCTGAGATTTTGAAGTGTTGTTTGTGCAGTATCTTTTTACTGACACACACATTTTTTTATTTTTTTATTTCACCTTTATTTAACCAGCTTAATCGATTGAGAACAAGTTCTCATTTGCAATCGTGACCTGGCCAAGACAATGCGTAAGGTGCAAGGCGACATTAATTTACATTCAGGTATAGAGTTACACATAAAAACGCTATTAGGTTAGATTAAAAAAATACTGTACATTCAGTGCAAATATGGTTTAAAATAGAGAGGTAGATTATTGGAATGTAAAGTGACAGTACCAGAGAAATAACACTAGAATAGGTAACATGATGAACATGGCTGAAAATGATAATGTGCTAATTACACAAAGACAGCTGTGCAGTTGCTTATGTGCAATATGCGTTAAGGCTTTGATGAGTATGCTAGGGCATAAACAGGCAAAGAAAGGTGGTAGAATCAACATGTGCAGTGGTCAGTCAGGAGATTTGAATGTAATGCTTTAAAAGTAGTGATGGGGACGGTGGACTCAAGTTTCAGGGATTTTTGTAAATTGTTCCAATCATTAGCAGCAGAGAATTGGAAGGAGAGGCGGCCAAATGAGGTGCAGGCTTTTGTAGCGACTAGGGAGATTGGGTGATGCTATGGATATTAATGAGCTTAGGTAAGATGGTGTTTATCCTGGTAAGGACTTGTACATGAGGTGGTACCAGTGGTTCAGGCGCCGGGTGTGTAACGAGGGCCATCCAACTAGTGAGTAGAGGTTGCAGTGGTGGGTGTTGTATGGGACATTATAACAAAACGGATGGCACTGTGGTTTACTACATCCAATTTCTTGAGAAGAGAGATTGAAGCAGTTCTGTAGACAACATCAACGAAGTCAAGCACTGGGAGGATGTTCATTTTCACCAGGGCTTGTTTGGCCTGAAGGGTGAATGAGGCCTTGTTGTGGAATAGGAAGACAATCCTAGATTTGATCTTGGACTGGAGATGGTTTATGTGGGTCTGGAAGGAGAGAGAGAAATCTTGCCAGACCCCTAGGTATTTCTAATTTTTGACATTCCAGCTCAGACCCATCCAGAGTGGTGATGTTTGTTGGGCAGGCAGGTGCAGAGTGAGACCGGTTGAAGATCATTCATTTGGATTTACCAGAGTTTAACAACAGTTGGATTCCAAAGAAGGAAATGTGTATGTCGTCAAAGCTCTTTTGGAGGTTTTCTAACACAGTTTTCAATGTAGGGCCAGATGTATATAGAATGGTGTCATCCGTGTAGAGATGGATAAGAGAGTTGCCTACAGCAAGAGCGACATCATTGATCTATACAGAAAATAGAGTCGGCCCGAGGATCGAACCCTGAGGCACCCCCATAGAGACAGCCAGAGGTCCGGACAGCAGGCCCTCTGATTTAACACACTAAAACTTATTACAGAAGTCATTAGTGAACCAGGCGAGGCACTCTTTTGAGAGACCTTGACCATTGAGTCTGCCAATAAGGATGCTATGATTGACAGAATCGAATGCCAGGTCGATGAAGACAGCTGCACAATATTGTCTTTGGCCGATGGCTGTTATGATGTCATTTAGAACCTTAAGTGTTGCTGAGGTGCGCCCACGACCAGCTCAGAAGCCAGACTGCATATCAGAGAGGCTGTGTCCATTATCTGTTTGTTGACTTGAATTTCAAAGACTTTAGAGATGCATGACAGGATGGAGATAGGTCTTTAGCAGTTTGGGTCTGAAGTGTCGCCCTCTTTGAATAGGGGGATTTTCTGCATCAGCTTTCCAGTCTAGGTGTCTCCGAAAAAGAAAGGGAGATGTTGAAAAGGCTATTGATGGGAGATGCAATAATTTCAGCAGACATTTTTAAGAAGAAAGGTTCCAGATTATCAAGTCCAGCTGATTTGTAGCTGGACTTGATACGAACACACACACAAGCACAGACATATGCATGCTGTTCACTCTTTAGTAGACCTACTGTTATAAAGACAAATATGTGTACAGGTTCTTTCTCATTGACAAAGTTCAATTCAAGGGATTGAGGTTGGACATTCTTACCAAACTTTTTAAATGAAATGCAAAAAACTTAGATTCCTCTCAAGGTAGATGTGGAAAATACATTATTTTATTGAGATAGACGTAAAAACAATAACAAGTAGTTCTTCATAGTTCCAGAAAGGTTTGCAACTACCGTGTCTTAATGTAATTTGTTTTGCATTTCTAAGGTTTACTGCATTTTTAAGTATGAACCTCAAGTGCATCTTACAATATTTATGATTTATTTATTTAATTTATTTATGATTGTCAAATCTGGAGTAATAGGGCTTGACACTATTGCAATACTTTTAAATATGTTAACTATCAAACAGCTAGACTTACAACAGTATACAAGATTGCTTTTTAAAAACTGTAAAGTGCTCTAAGATAAGCTCAGACATCAATACAGTGGAAGGCATTTGAATACTGCTAGACTCCCTCTGAGATAGAAGTGATGCTATTGCTCTGTGACCAAGTGAAAGTGATTTTGCTTCAGTTCTACCAAGTGAAATAGTAATCTTCCACCTAGGATCGTCACAGTGAGATGCAACACCGTTGAGCCCGACCATATTGATTCTTTGAGCTGAAAATCCCGTCACAGATTCTTCACACTTTATCCTACGTCCTCACAGAGAGCATGCTGGGACTGTGTTGCTTTAGTGATTTGTCTGGAATTGATGCTGAACGCTTCACGGTGCATTGTCCACAGCATGGTCTAGAACCTATTTCTGTTGTTGTTGATTGCATTCGGTGCACGACTTGCAACATTGTGTTCACAAATAGTAGCTTAATTCATCATTTCTAAGGATCTTGCTCATATCAGTTTTTTTGTGTGCTTAGTTGTTGTGCAAAATGGCACCCTACTTTTCCTTCATTGTGTACTGCATTTGTAATAAAGGCATCCATATAGGAACAGGTGCAAAATAATGTGACTTTTTAATGTGACAGATTTGTTTTTACAGCTTAAAGCTGAAAATGCGATTTTTTTTCTACATGCAGTATACTGGTTATTCAGAGTTAATTACAAGAAAATATAGATGTTGATGTACATAGGATATGCTGATTTGATTCAGCTAAGCACCCAGCCCAACCAACTGAGCTAAATGTAAATGTCGGGGATTGACTAATTCGCATCTGCAGGTTGGTTAAATTAAAAAATAAACAAAATGCTGTTGGCCAACACTGGTCCAAGTTTGACAGCTGAGCTCCCAGCCAGCTACCTGTGCTCCGATGTGACCCTGTACACCTGGCTGTGGGAAACAGCTTAATCTGTGTCTGGGAAGGGAGAGGCCTGACCTCTGTCCCTCCAACTTCTCTGTCTCTCTTTTTCTCTGTTTCTCTCTCTATCGCTCTGTGCGTCAGACAACCCTTCACACAATGGATTATTAATGGAATAATCAGCCGTGGGATCCATTCTAATGAGCAGATTAATCAGAGGAGATTCCCAGAGAGACAAGCCACTGCCTCACTATCCCTCTTTTCATTTGACTTTTTTCTCACACCAATCTCTTTATTTCTCAAGCTTTTTATCGATCTTTGACATTTTGTTCCCATGTCTGACCTTTAGTTTCCATCCCTGACCTTTAGTTTGCATCTCTGACCTTTAGTTTTGATCTCTGACCTTTAGTTTTGATCTCTGACCTTTAGTTTTGATCTCTGACCTTTAGTTTTGATCTCTGACCTTTAGTTTCCATGTCTGACCTTTAGTTTTGATCTCTGACATTTTGTTTCACTCTCTGAAATTTTGTTTCACTCTTTGACGTTTACTTTCACTTTTTGACATGTACTTTCACTCTACCACATTTACGTTTCCTTCTTTGATCGTTGTTATTCTTTCACATTATCTTGAATATTCCTCTCTCGCTCAATGTTTTCTTAATTGCATCTCTCTGCAGTTCTTGATACATTTTTTCTCTATTTCAATCTTCATATCTCACAACATAGCTGGGTCCCCTGCTGTTCCTGGTCTCTTTCCCAGTCTCAGAAACCAGCTGTATCACCAGTCAGTCTGAGCTGCTGGGTAACAGTCGGTGAGCTGAGCACAGAGCAGGCCTGAGATTTACAACCTTACACCTACAATCATTTACCTTATCATGTCTGGGAAACACATCCACATCAAACAAGCAACACTTCATTACTTTTTTTCAAAGTAATTAAATAATGTTTAGAGAATAGAAGAGATACAATATACATTCCCTGAGATGCTTTAAAGGTACAATATGTAGTTTTCCAAAACAATAACAAAAGACGTACTTTGCATTAAAAAAGCAAACATCACTATACCTATATTATGTATATGTTTTAGTTGTAGTTACCACCAACTTTCAAAACCAGAGAAATTTGTAATACAATTCGAAGACACGGGACGTTTCATTTTGTCTTCCATCAATGCGTCATATAAACTTTGACTGCTGTAGTTGCTCTAAGTTATAGGGAACCACCAAACATAATGTGAATAAAGTTATAATAATTTTAACAATACATTACTTTGTCAGTGAACATTTTTTCTGCAGGAGAAGCTAGATTAGAAGGTTGTCATTGCCGACGATAACAACACCCAAGATCCCATGCTACTTCCCGACGTCATCCAAGTACATCTTTTGCTATTGTTTTAATTGAGAGACCCCTAGTGGCCAAAAACACATATTGTACTTTTAAGTTGAAACTATTATTTGTAGTGATAGACCGATTTTATCGCCCAGCCGATATATCAGGCCGATACGCGGGTGCTGCATTCCCCAATTTTTTTACTGACAGGCATCCACACGGGCAGCTCTGTGTTGCTGGAGACGCTGCAATTAATGTGCTGACAATGCACTGCCCCTGGTTCTTTCTTACCAGTTTTTACTATTGTTTTTTAAGTTCAATAAATTTTCCATTTTTAAATTGAGATTTGTTATGATATCATTGTCCCTATTTTATGATGTAAATTGATGAAGAAAAAGCAGTTTCGCCTCCAAATATCGGCTCAACAAAATCGGTAGCCCGTATCGGCCATTGGCTAAGGTTGATGAAAAAATATCTGTATCGGCATCGGCACTAAAAAATCAATATCGGTCGATCCCTAGTTATTTGCTTATGTAGCTGTTGTTCCACAGAGCTAACAGTTGTCATTCACTATATGTGCATGCTAATAAACCATTAGCTTAAACTTTGTGAAAAAATTATCATCTACATTACTTAATGATTACTACAGAATTTAAATATTAGCCTGCCTAAATGTGTTATATTATAATTCTGAATAGAAAAGCATACACATTAACTTCTGAATGACAAATGGGTGAAGCAGAAAAAGGTGGCAAGTTGATTTCAGTGTTTACTAATGAAAAGGAAAATCAGAACTCGGAATACAATAATGTTTTTTTAGGATGTCCACGAAACATCAGACAGTTAAGTCCTGACGCAGGCCCGGATCTACGGGGGGGCAAAGTAGGGCATTGCCCCCCCAGATAGAATCTGTGCCCCCCCAGTTTTGTTTCCCGATAAGCACAGCAAATGGAATATTCATTAATTATGCCCCCCCATTCATGAAAAATGCCCCCCCGGTCATTTCATCCTGGAGCTGGGCCTGTCCTGACGTGCAAAATGTTTGCTGGGATAAATCTCTATCATTACCTTCTACCCGCATTGCCAAACCCAATCTAATGTGCCACTGCCAATTTTGCTCTGGCATTTATTTGGTTTAATTGCGGCAATGCATAAATAGATGAATTCTCACCTCTCTATCTCCCTTTCACCTGTTTTATGGAAGCTTTCTATACTGCTTAATGAGATGCAGTGCATTTCCCTGTGCAAACCTTTCTGCCAAAGCTGAGCAAACATTTCTCTCTCTGTGTTTCTTTGGCCCTGTCTCTTGCTGTCTCTCCCTCGCGGTCTGTCCCTTGCTGGCTCTCTTTCCCGTGGTGAACAAACAGCTCACACTCCACTTCAAAAACCACAACTCAGGGTGCCTCTGTTCACCCCTACATAATTTTTCTCACTTTCCCCTGTTCTCAGATTTTCTCTTTGAGTGTTTCCTGACTGTCTTAAAAAAATACCAAATTCAGGAATTGAAGTGGACCTCTGATAATGAACACTATGGGTGTAAGATGTTGGACAGCATGGGTAAAAGATGTTGGATACCATGTGTACAAGATGTTGGACACCAAGGGTGTAAGATGTTGGACACCATGGTTTTAAGAGGTTGGACACCATGTGTGTAAGATGTTGGACACCGTGGGTGCAAGATGTTTATAGAGGTTATTTTGCAGGAAAATATCTTGATTGAAACAATAGTCAGAGTCTGATAGCAGTTGAAGTTTCAGCTTCAATGAAGTTCTTCTTGTCCTGGACAGGGTTCACATCATGATCTTAATATGCAGGTTACAAGTCATAAACGAATGCCCCGATACTCAGATTCACTTGACCATTATAGACCTGGGGACTTGAGCATCACATAATAATTTGACATTTCTATACTCAAAGAGACCATTGTAGCACCTCCTGGTCTTTATCTTCAGATCAGATTTGTGGTCTTGAACACAATGTTGTCAACAGGCACCCAAAATGTCTTATAGTAACCTGTCCTCATATACTAACCTGTCCTGTTAGTCTGAATGGAGTAAACCACCATGTATGAACATCAAATCTGGAATCATATTACTGTCTAATATATATTTATATTTGATAATAGAGTTATAAGCTATAAGTTATCTTCTGTCTGTAAGTCATACTAAAGCTTGTAAGGATGAGAACAGCTTTTTACTCCCACTGAGGGAAAGCCCCTGGCCCCATAGGCTTGTGTGTTTTGACCTCACTGAACACTGTCCACTATGACCTAGTTTATAAGCAACATGCCTCAGTGTCTTAGGTGACCTCATGTAACACTGCAGATTATGTCCTCATGTAACGCTCATGTAACCTAACAAGCCTCAGATGACCTCATTCTTCACTCTCCACTCAGTTAAAACATTCTAACATTCTCATACCTTTCTAAACTGCTTTAAACTTTTTCATAAGATTCTCCTATAGAATTACTTCTCAACATGTTGGACACAATGGGTGTAAGATGTTGGACGGACACCATGGGCATAAGATGTTGGACAGCATGCGTATAGAAAGGACGCTCCTCTGTCACTGTTCTCGAGACAGCAGGCTGAAGTGCAAACATACCATGACATGTTGAGATTTACACACACACACACACACACACACAGTGTGTGCACACACACATTCATGCATTAAGGACACAAAGCCTAGTGCAGAATTAGTCAGGGAGAGAGGTGGGGGGAGGCTCTGTGGGGCGATGGATGACTGGAGGCAGGTCATAATGAATGAGCCAATGCTACCTGCAGACAGTGCTGACAAATGACACAGCCTGCCACCCACACACACAAACACACATACACATCTCTTTCACACACACACACACACACACACACACACACACACACACACACACACACACACACACACACAC
>JACXGM010038102.1:0-10920 GCA_016801145.1 Umbra pygmaea
CACACACACACACACACACACACACACACACAGAGTTAGATATTTATAGTATGTGTTATAGCTATGTACCTTATTCAGGCTGGGTCAATGAAGAACCAAACAAGAATTCAGGTGTGGAGAAGAGACATCGTCAACCACTTCTGGTATTGCAGTAAGCAAGCAGCAACTGTGGAACCGTTCAAGGTATGTTGTTTAAAACAAATGTTTTTATACATCTTTGTCATGCTGAATTATACAGTTTGGGCCTGCATGTTTTGTGTTCCTTTTGTACAGATGATGTGGGTTGGTGTGCACCATGTACATTACAAAATGAGCATTCATGGATAACGGGCTTTTGTGAGCACTAGCCCCTTGAAGAGTGCATTAAGGATAGGCCCTGGATCATCCAAGGTAATTTCAAACAATGCAAATGCAGGATTGAGTGCCCTGTAAGGATGCATACTGACAATGTAAAAGGTGAAAACCAAACAATATGCATGAATAAAAATCAATGACAAAAAAATCAAAACACTGAACTAGCGCTCAGATCAGGGTAGCAGTCGGTACACTGGCTGCTGGTGCAACACCTGATCATCTTTTTGTTGCTTCAAAATTCATCCATGATGATTTCTTCAGTCCAGGTTGCAATCTCGGGCAATTGATTTAAGCCACATCATAAGGGCAGTGTCTCTGCTAGAAAACTGGGACAGCACCTGGTTGATGTGAAGAATGCAGGTTTTTGCCTCTCCAACCTGAATGTAGTCATTGCTGTGCTCAATGTACCTGCCCAAGCAAAGAAAGGTATACTTAAATTGTATTTAAAATTATTTTATATATACTAAATATACTTCTAATATATTATTTTGACATGTATATTTTGAAAGTATACTTCTAAGTATACCCATTTAATCCCAAATTATTTTTTGACATAAACACATCTAAAATAACTGATGTAATCTGTAACACTGGTTAAACATAAGTGTACTAGAAATATAATACTGGAGTATAATTTAAATATACTGTACTTTTTTTACTTGGATGCACTTTCTCTTGCAACTACATGATCTGTCAGTCAGACACAGGCTCTGCTCACTGGTGCTGGTACTCTGTAATGCTCTAGGTGAGGATGTCCTAGGGAGGCTCTGCTGACTGTAGCTGGGACACTGTTGTTTTGGAGGCTGATCCCAGGGCTCAGACAGATGAGGGTTTCCAGTTGGCTTGGGTATAAGTGTTGTCATCAACAGTAAACTAAACAAGAGAAAAGGATTTAATAACAAGTGCCCTGGTTGTTGTTAAGTAAGCTGGATCTTAAAGACTGTGGGAGAAGTGCAATGTTAACCATGTACATATTTTGTGTCTGTGTGAATTCTTCATTAATGGAAATGGTAGATAAATCTGACGTTTAAGTACCTGGGAGTCCATATTGGAGAAAGAGGCTCTGCGTCTAAACTGGGGAGGCTGAAAATCCAGTCTCTGAAGAATCCAGTTCTTGTCTGAAGGTGCTGCCTTTTTTGCACTGGTGTACTGGGTCCTCAGTGTCTTCCACCTGGCCTGAAGCTCCCCACTAAATGATCAGTTACAGCATGGAGTTGAAAGGGTGATTTTAGAAGGAAAGAACATGAATACTAGCTAGTTAGCTAGTTACTCAGCATCAACGGAAGCCAGAACACTGTAAACAAAGCCAGCTATGAATGGACATCTTATAGTGTATGTAGTAACTTCCCTAAATATAGATCACGACTGAAAGAGTATCATTTGAGGTAGAGAAGATACACGATTATCACACTGTCATTTTGACTATTCTATATCGTTTCCATTGCTTGACAGCCACAGAGCAGTTTTTGGATGCAAATTACAGACTAGCTGGCCAATTATCATGTTCACATTTTAAATGAGTATTAACAAAATAAACGCGTCATTATTAGTAACCAGCCTTCCCTCCCCATGTTATATGTAATTAGCTAATGCAAATAATGTTTTCGATGCAAATTACAGACTAGCTGGCCAATTATTATGTTTTTAAATGAGTAGTAATAAAAAGAATCGCGTCATGTCTCCTTTCTGTATTATTAATCAGCCTTCTATTCCCTCCAAGTTATATTTAACTAGCTAATGTAGATAACGTTACGTAGCTATTAACTACGCAAAAACAAAGCTGCAAGTTAAACTAGTGAATTAAAACTAACCTGTAGTACAGATGAAGTCCAATCAAATAACTCGTTTGATGAACAGTTTTGTCACGTTACATTTGTTGCTACCGGAAAAACAGGTTCTTCTTTCTTCCGCATCAAGACGTTCGTTCTCCTCCTGGTCCTTCTTCCCCCACTTTCGTTGACCTTTTTTCCCCCACTTTCTGATTGGCTCAGAGTTAGCAACTAGCGTGATGTTGAATTGCCAGGAATCTCTAGACGCTAGTCGCTATCAGTGGGTGGTGGGGATTAACACAGCAGGTAGCGAGATAGTGATCAGACGTAAACTGGTCGCTAACCCTAAAATCGCCAGGAGTTGCCGCAGTGAGCAGCCTCCATTACTCACAATGATGTGGTGTGATTACAGGTTCAGCAGCTCACCAGGCACTAACTTATGGCAGGCCGTCTTAACATTTATTCCTAAAAATGTACTAGTCACTATTTTAAAATTACTACATTATTACATGTGGCTGGAGTGTGTCAGCAGTTCCTGCAAGAGGAAGGCATTGATGCTATGGACTTGCCCGCCCGTTCCCCAGACCTGAATCCGATTGAGCACATCTGGAACATCATGTCTCGCACCATCCACCAACGCCACGTTGCACCACAGACTGTCCAGGAGTTGGCGGATGCTTTAGTCCCGGTCTGGGAGGACATCCCTCAGGAGACCATCTGCCACCTCATCAGGAGCATGCCCAGGCATTGTAGGGAGGTCATATGGGCACGTGGAGGCCACAAACACTACTGAGCCTCATTTTGACTTGTTTTAAGGACATTATCAAAGTTGGATCAGCCTATAGTGTGGTTTTCCACTTTGATTTTGAGTGTGACTTTATATCCAGACCTCCATGGCTTGATAAATTTGATTTCCGTTGATCGATTTTGTTGTCAGCACATTCTACTATGTAAAGACGAAAGTATTTTATATGTTTAGTTCATTCAGATCTAGGATGTGTTATCTTAGTGCCCCCTTTATTTTTTGAGCAGTGTATATTTTCTGCCCCTAATATTCAAGGTGGTGAATTTGAAGTGCTTACACCTGGAGGCTGAGCAACAGCATGAAGGCCTGACAATCTCTCCTCAAGATTTATTATTTTAGACCCTCATTCTGACTCTAGTTGAGACATTCTCTGATATGCTTTACCATTGCATCTTCCCGTTTTTGTCATTCTCAATGTTCTGTAATCTCTCATCCAACATCAGTGTTCCATATGTTGAAGATTAATACAAAATAAATTATAAAAAAAAAAAAATCTTTGTTGCTTCTTTCCCTTTGATGTTGTGATCTACTGGATGTTAACAATTTCAGAAACCTTGATTAATGAAACAAAGTTACAAGGCGATCTCCTCCTGGATTCGGGTGGCTGCTCCATCTCTCCATTACTAGAAGTCCGCAACCGTAAATAGGGCCCTTTAAAAGGGAACTGCTACAGCAATCAGGATGACAAAGTCATTTTGTTTATTCTTAGTGACTATTTTCCCACTACAACTGACTCCTGCAACCATACATTTTGAATTTTGACCTAAATTTAACCTTTGCCCAGGCCCCTTTAAATTGGATTTACTACAGCAATATATTGAACAAAAAGGTCATTTCGTTCACGTTTAGTGACTATTTTCCTATTATAAATGACTCCTCCAACCATATATTTTGACTTTTGACCAAAATCTCACCTGTATTAACTAGGACCCTTTAAATGTGAACTACTACAGCAATCAGAATAAGAAAAGGTCATTTTGTTTATGTTTAGTGACTATTTTCCCATTATAAATGACCCTTGCAACCATATATTTTGACTTTTGACCAAAATCTCACCTGTAGTAACTAGGGCCCTTTAAAGAGGAACTACTACAGCAATCTTAATTAGAAAATGTCTTTTTGTTTACATTTAGTGACTATTTTCCCATTATAAATTACTCCTGCAACCATATATTTTGACTTTTGACCAAAAACTCACCCATAGTAACTAGGGCCCTTTAAATGGGAACTACTACAGCAATCAGAATGAGAAAACGTCATTTAGTTTATGTTTTGTGAATATTTTTATAAATAAGGGACTCATGCCACAATATACTTACGACAAAAAGTCATTTTCTTTTCAATTTTTTATTGCTCTGTATTGTTAATGACAAATAGTATGAAAAAAAATTACTAACAATGAGAAATACAAGGTCAAAAATGGTCTACAGAAGCATTAATATGCTTACAGAGAAGACCTCCTCTTCAAGGTATATAACTTTTACGACGGTCCCTTACTACACCTATAGTAACCTGCACGTTGGACAGACATTCAGTTTTTGCGTCGTAATTTATGGTGATTTTGAGTTGGTCAAAATTGTAAAACATCCGCCTTACTTAGCTCTATAAACTACACCTAAAAGTGAAAGAGGTCAAACAACTGCCACGGAGCTATTGAAGGTAACATCCGCGAAAACCGACGAACGTCAAACATCAAGCTGACTTCACCGCGCTTGTTGAGATGCAGCCTGAAATCTGGGCCAATGTGGAGTGTCACTCGGTCAATGGCTAGTGTGTTTGTGCTAAGTTGCATAGCCGGTGGTAAAATAGAATATGTGGGACACTGGCAGCTGACTAATTACTCAACAATTAGTCCATCCAGTTAAAAATTCGTCAGGTTAGTAAAGGCCACTTTGATCTTGTTAGTTTAAACTAGCAAGCTATAGGTAGCTTACATTTTTTAATGCAATAGCTGTGTACTGTGTGTGTATCAATTCAGTCCACTGTAGCCTCAGCTAACCTACGTTGACCCATTTGATGTGAAGCTTAATTAGCCAATTGCTTGAAGTGAATAATCTCCCTCTAATACTATGTATTCTTGTACACTATGTATGTAACAACACCAGGAAGAGATGAACTGGGATGAAGTAGAGTTGCTGGTCTACAGACATCCCAGCAGGTAACCACAAATATATATGTAACTACTTACAGGTGGGCTGACCATATGAGCATGATTTTCCATAAATGCATGTACATACTATCTAATGATCAGAACTTTGTCATTGGTGGGGGAGGTCTGATGTAAGGCTGAAGTAGGAAGTGCATTGTCTTGAATACTCTTATCTACCTTCCATCTCTGTAGGAACTGTGACTCAATGAGAATTATTTATAAGCATGGTGTATGATGCTAAAGACCAGGGCCGTAGCTAGAGGATTCGGGGCCCCCTGAAAAAAAAAGTTGATGTGGGCCCCTACCACCCTCATCATATACTGCTGAATATAAGAACATAGTTAGGAAATTGAAGACCACAGGCACAGTTCTTGTTCAGACCAGAAGTGGCAGGTCAAGTAAAATATTGAAGGCAAAGGATGGTGAGAACGGTCAAAAACAGCCCACAGACCACCTCAAAAGACCTACAACATCATCTTGCTACAGTTGGTGTCACTGTGCATCGTTCAACAATTAAGCACACTTTGCACAAGTAGAAGCTGTATAGGAGAGTGATGCGGAAGAAGCATGTTCTCCACACACACCACAAACAGTGTCGCTTAAGGTATGCAAACGCACATTTGGACAAGCCAGCTTCATTTTGGAAGAAGGTGCTGTGGACTGATGAAACAAAGATGGAGTTATTTGGTCATGACAAGGGGTGATATGCATGGTGGCAAAAGAACACAGCATTCCAAGACAAACACTTGCTACCCACAGTAAACTTTGGTGGAGGTTCCATCATGCTGTGGGGCTGTGTGGCCAGTGCCAGCACTGGGAAACTTGTTAAAGTTGAGGGTTGCATGGATTCCACTCAATATCAACAGATACTTGAAAATAATGTAGATGAATCAGTCACAAAGTTGAAGTTATGCCGGGGCTGGATATTTCAACAAGACAACAACCCAAAACACTGCTCAAAATTGACTCTGGCATTTACGGAGAGGAACAAGTACAATGTTCTGGAATGGCCATCCCAATCCGCAGACCTGAATATCATTTTAAATCTTTGGGTTTATCAGAATTAGGCTGTCTATCAAACCTAACTGAACTGGAGATATTTTGCAAGGAGGAATGGTCCAAAATACCTTCATCCAGAGTCCAGACACTCATTACAGACTATAGGAAGCCTCTAGAGAATGTTATTTCTGCTAAAGGCTCAACTAAATATTGATATGATATGTCGGTTGGGGTGTCCAAATTTATGCACCTAACTAAGTTCATTTTGAGGCATATTGCACATTTTTGGTTCATCCAATAAACCTAATTTTACTACTAAAATATTACAGTTTCCTTCAGTTATTTGAAAGATCAAATAGAAATTGCTGATCCAAACACACAATTATTTGTAAATAAAAAACATGGAAATTGTCAGGGGTGCCTACACTTTTGCATACAACTGTATATAAATATTACAACTAATAAAAACTAACAAAAAAACTTTGTAAAGTTATAAAACCAATTTAAAAAGGACCAGCAATATAATAGTTTCCCCCCCAGTCTGTGATAATTCATAAATCAAAAAGTAAACAAAAATTGACAAGAATGCAGTCAAATGTAAAAAAATAAATATAATACAACCAGTAAAATGACTCATTGTCTTATTTTTTTAATAAAGATGATATATTAAACTGGGTTAAATATCTTTATATAAAGCTAATAAATGTATTTATCTAAGAGCAGTTTGCTGTATTTGTGTTTTCTTGACTAATAAAATACATCAACATCTGGCAGGTGCATAATGCTTGTGACAAGCGTTGTGACTCGTGTTTATTTTTTCTGTGTGTTTTACAAACCAACAATATTCACAATATCATAATAAAGACGGGATTTTGACCACGTAATCATTCGGTCGATTTTGCTGCGCGCTGGTAATGAAAAGTGTAGACTGTATATTTCCTATTCAGGCAGCGAAAAAAATGACAATACACTAACCTGTATTACAGAACGTCTTGATCGACTGGGATACAGAAACTGTCCTGGCCTACCTCTCATTCTTTTCATGGCGTTTCTGCTACCCTGATTTATGCTTTCTTTTCCCTGACATTTTCAATCAGTCAGTCAGTCTCCTGCTCTTCCACCCCAAGTTCATATTTAACTTCAGCTGCCGCTTCAACTTTGATTGGTTCTGTTCAAGAGTTGGGGTGGGACTTACAACTTCATTGGCTATGGGTCCATCTAATGTTTTTCACTAACTGAATAATTATACTTCGGATCTGACTAAACCATTTTAGGGAGGGGAGAGGAGCAGATATTTGGAAAGCTTCTTTAACCAAATTGCATCTTTCTGTGGTTTTCATTAAAATCTCAGGCATAGAACTAATATAAATATTAGAATTATTCATATAACAGGGGGCTATATAGTATAACTGCTGGATTTTGTGGGGCCCCCTGTGTAGTGGGGGCCCCTATAATTGTCACCACCTTTCACCCCACTAGCGACGGCCCTGCTACAGACCACCACAGGAGATGCAAGGGCCATCACAACAGATAGACAAAAGGAGATTCGCTTCTATGAGGGAGGTTGAGACTGGTTACATCTACTGGCAAAACAACATCTCCACTTCTAGAGGGAGACCATGTAATGTAGATGTTTAGAGTTGGTCTAGTAATTGTTGCCTGTACAATTTTGAAGCATCAAGGGAAAATATCAAGTGCCCTTGAGAAATGTAGCTCTAATTGATAATAACTGACTAAAATGTAAAATATGTGGATTGGTAAAGATAATGATAAGATGTATGAGGCCTAGCTGCTTGGGGAGATGTTTGAACTATTTGATTCACTAATCAAGGACTAGAAGATTTGTTGACATGTTGAACTTGTCATAAGGAACCCTGTTTATTGTTAACTGTTAGTTTTACTTGTATTGGACATGTAAACATACAGTATGTTCCCAATGACAATATAATTTGAATCAAGTGTGTTGCCTGTGGATCTGTTTAAATATGGCTAGGGTTCCATGAAGAGAGGTCTGAAAATCACTTTGACACCCAGTGTTGTATGTCATCTCTAATCCCACAACCAAACCAATACCCCTGCATGTCTCTAGTATTAGTTATAACTGTTTTTTAACATTTTCTCACTGACTGTCTTACTTTTAGTGTCAGACGCATCCTGAGGTTGCAGAGGGAGACGCTCCAGATTCCTCTGAAGAGAACGAAGAACCAGACCACTTCAGCACATATTCTACCAATTTAGTCCACTGTACAGCTCTGCTGCCAGCCAATCAACATTAATTTGGCGAAAAATTAGATTAGTGCGTCAAACCATTTTCTATAGTCGTACTCAACCCCTTTTTGTATAACATTTCTTATGATGAATGATTATTTTTGTTGGATTCTGTCATTACAAATTATAAAATGGACATGTTTTACAATGCAATTATTAAACATGTTTTCCGTGTTTCACACATTTCTGTTGGTGCAGTGTTCTACGCTCCCCGGTCTGGAGCACACACGGCCCCGGCGATGGGGGTTTGAGCCCCGGCTCGGCTAACTGTGCCCTTCCTTTCTCCCCCTACCGGTGTTCCACTTCCTACTATCATGTCAATAATAAGAATATACCCCCCAAAAAAATAATTACTTGTAATGAAGAATTTGAGGAACTAGGCACATGTCAAATGTGTTTTATATGGCCAATGTCAGGGATTTAAGATCTGTCTTTGCATGACACAATGTGTTTTATATGGCCAATGTCAGGGATTTAAGATCTGTCTTTGCATGACACAATGTGTTTTATATGGCCAATGTCAGGGATTTAAGATCTGTCTTTGCATGACACAATGTGTTTTATATGGCCAATGTCAGGGATTTAAGATCTGTCTTTGCATGACACAATGTGTTTTATATGGCCAATGTCAGTGATTTAAGCTCTGTCTTTGCATGACACAATGCAGAGAGCCTGGACACATCACTAAACTGTGGTACATTGGCCATATGCCACAAATCCTAGAGGCTTTGTTGCAGTAAACCAGTTACCAATGCAATCAGAACTGTTTAAAGTAATGTTTTATCATACAAGTGGTGTGCAGTTTCAAAACTCAAGAATATAATCTCATACATTTTTATAATTACAAACCATGTATCACAACAAATACCAATATATCTGGAAACAATTTTACAATCTGATTTAATAACTTTGCATATGAACTAGGTAAATATGGTCCACTTTACAATCTGATTTAATAACTTTGCATATGAACTAGGTAAATATGGTCCACTTTACAATCTGATTTAATAACTTTGCATATGAACTAGGTAAATATGGTCCACTTTACATTATGATTTAATAACTTTGCATATGAACTAGGTAAATATGGTCCACTTTACATTCTGATTTAATTACTTTGCATATGAACTAGGTAAATATGTTCCACTTTATTTCTAAATGAGGCAGGATTCTGAGGCAAGACTTATAATTGTTCTGCCACATTCTGAGAAATTAGCTGATAGTAAGAACAAATGACCCATCGTGAGTATGTGGTTTATAGAGAAAATACAGTTCCGGGCATTTGTGTGACTTATCAATTATATATCAGTCCTGGGCTAGAAAATGAAATGTTTTGCTAGTTGTTAAGGGTCAGGCTTGTCCTCAGCTTCAACGGACAGGCATTCTGCCATGGTAGTTTGTCTTCACCCACGGCCTAAAAACACACAATATGACATTAGTGCTGGAGAACATCTGGGGGATGATAATCACAAATACATTTTTGCCGCAGTTTCTGTGTATATTATCTACATTATGGGTGTTGACATTTTCAACCACTCGCAGGTCAAGAATGGCCAAAGATGCTTGTTCAACACAGAGGCCTTAAGTCAGTAAGTTATTTTTGGAGGTTTACACAATCAGCAACTATTCAACCGTTATGGGGTTGCGGAGCAGCCAACGTAGCAGGGGAAGAAGAAACAAATAGAACCAATACAATCAGTAACTATTCAACCGTTATGGGGTTGCGGAGCTGCCAACGTAGCAGGGGAAGTGGAAACAAATTCGACCAATACAATTGGGAGGGGAGAAAAATGGGAAAACAAAATTATTCAAACATTATTTGTGGTCCACCTGGTGTAGTGTCATGATAGTCAGTAGGTCGAGCCTGACTATGGCTTCTTCAACTTTGCCTGGACCTCCAGCACAAGGCAGTGGAGATTGGCATAGTGTTGCCTAATAAGTCTGATTATCTACCTTGCCTCATCGCTGTTCAGCAACTTGTGTGCAGAACGGGCACCTGTAAATTATTTTGCGGAAGTATAGTTGCTCAGCGTAATCATCAAGTACAGTACATGAGCTGACTAAAGGCTTTTGTGTTGAATGAGCAGTGCAAAAAAAATTGGCTGGCTCAGCGACATGTGGTTGATTGAACCATGTTAGCGCCCTTCATCATCTCGCATCTGTTGAGGGGAGGTTGCTGAAATGCTTTACTTAGCAGGGTTAATGGGGAAAACTGGTGAAGAACAACTGAGACACGTGGCGTAAGTCGCTGCATTGCAATACAGTCTACGTTATGACAGTCACGGGTTTGAGCCCAACTATGGGTTCTCTGACTTTTCCCGGGCCTCCTGTATTAGGCAGTGCAAATTGGAATAGCTTTGGTTTAGATAAGTCATTACATATCCTGCCATGTCGCTTACCAGCGACTTCTTGTGTTCTGATCGGGCGCCTGTAAATTAAATTGTGGAAGTATACTGCCCTACAAAGGCAAAATATCTTAACTCGCTAGAGAGTAGAACTGTGAAAAATGGCTTTAAAGTGTTTAAGTTGTAGGCAAAATATTGGAAATGGGGCAGACAACCCACTATTTTCAACAA
>JACXGM010038103.1:0-10920 GCA_016801145.1 Umbra pygmaea
ATCGACACAGGTTTATGAAACAAACTAGTTTCATCGTATCGTTTAGTGTGGACTTTGCACCCCAGTGAACTTGTACGCAAAGCTGGTGCACCCGGCAGCTGTTGTTGATCTGTTCTGTATGCTGTTTAGACATTAAAACAAATCCGTGGAAAAAAATGTTTGTATATTTAACGGGTTACAGACACTCGTCAATTAAATTATTTATTTAAAGCCAATTGAATCTTATAATCTTATCAGTTAACGGTTAATAATCGGTTAACAAGTTCCGGTTGTCGGTCAGGAAAATTACCCGAAATGAGCATCCCTAGTGTGCATAAAATGGTCGTAAGATAATTTCAGTAATCACGCTTTTCCTATGCCTACAAACATTCTGCATTTCCATTTTGTAAGTACAAATGTAGGATAGTTTCTATGCATGTTTGATAAATGACGGCCCCTGGACTTTCCACTTGTAACCCCGTCACATCTGATAGCAGGTTAGTCCTGGAGCTCAGGCTGTTCAGTGCACATGGAACCTACAGTTTGTCACAGTGTTGGTGACTTTTTCAGAAGGTTTATTTTCAAGCATTTTTCTGCTTTATTGCTGGTTAGTGGTCACAATCTGTCATTGATGTACAGTAAATCATGCGTTTTAGATACTTTTGTGTGTCTCAAAGCACAGCATAGTTATGTATCGAATCATTGTCCCATCTTAATAACTTGTTTGTATTTTTTAAAATAGTCTTGTTTGGGGATCAATCTCATGACGGAATACATGCATGTGTTTGTTAATTAATTTGATAAAACATACTTAATAAAATACATTTTTAAAAGGCTGATTTTACCCAGTAAAAGTCAACTTAGTACATAGTTGATTCTATGTGAAAATCCTAGATGCAACACCTTTGTGACTATACAGAAATGTGATGACAGATGCATGCAATTAATTATTTAAAGAGGGAACATTCTGAAATTCCTCCCGTAACCTGTGCCTATCTATGATCAGTTTTGCTTTAAAAAATAATAAATGCAATCAACTGGGCAGATCTTAGATCAGTAATACTACCATCCTGGTACCACCTGAGATAATAGGTCAGGGTTATCAGCCATCTGAAATCATGTACATGCTTGTGAATTCAGCTAGGTTTATTGGTGTATCGCAGGCCTCTCGAAAATATGCTTGTTAAAACCAGGGCCCCCGTAGAAGAATGTTAATTTCTGAACTGGCTCACATGTTGTCCATACATGTGCTCTCATGTAACCCTTGGAATGCCTTTCTTGTCCACATATGGTGGGTTAGATATGATACAGTGAGGTGATATATGATAATGCTATGTACTCATTAGCTTTGAAGTGGTGGAGGCAGAGAGGTGCCAAAAATATTAGCTAAAATGTACACACTCAGATAGGAAGTGCTATAAAAGCGTGTCCGGCCCCAAAAAATAACTGTCCAAGTCGCAGAAATTTGCAGGCCGGGAAAGTGTTCAACTAATGTGATGGGTTGGGTGTTGTGATCATGCAAAACAAATAACAGGACCGTACACAACCATGCAAAATACAACCCAAGCAACTTGTATAGTTTTGATGAACAGCAAGCCAATACAGTGTGGGATACAGCCGTAATGAGGGTTAGTCTGAACTCAATAATGATGAACAATACCAGTGTGAATTATCCTTCAGGTCCAGTCTTTAGTATCCTGTTCACCACAGGTCTTTGACACATTTCCACATGAGACTTTTACATCATAACCCCCTCAGCCTCTCTGATTTCTCCCATCCACCTTCTGTTCTCTCTATTGTTGGTTATTGTGTGAATCGCCTCACAAACACTGACTGTTATTCAATCACTTAACCTACTCTACGTTATTTCCTCACAGAATGTGTTTTGTCAGCTTGCGACAGAGGAAGATAGCGCCACACACTTGTTAGCGAAACACGTGGGCCTGCCACCAAAAGAATACCATAGGAAGGTTTTAAGAAAGGTAACATATGAAGGCTTTTCACATTGAATAAAGATCAAATGTATTTAATGACTCGTCTGTGCAGCTACATCTGCACTGTAAATGTATGTGTCCTATTCCCTGAGCAGATGCTGTGTTTGCTAATGGAGGAGGTTGGGCAGAGCTGCAGCAGTTTGTCTGGCCATGAACACAGGTAAAGTTTCTGTTCTTCTTATCACTACTAACTACCTACATTCACGACTACTACCAGCTATAATACTACGACTATGACCACCACCATTACTACTGCAAACACCACTACTACCACCTATACCGTCTAGATTTGTTGCTCGTTCTTTTGTTTGTTTGTTTGTTTTCTTGTCATTGGTTTTCCTGATGTCACCTTACTTCCTCCAGGTGTTCCTGTGACAGTGTTTTTGCCGCATCATTGGCATGTATCTCCCTGCTCACACGTCCAGAGACGGCTCCTCTCATCGGTGCTTTATTGCAGCGACCGGTGACGTGTAATAGGGCAGCCCTCAGCCAGGATTTCCTGGATGCTGTAAGCTCCGCCTACTCCAGGTAGGGGTCTAGGTTGTGTTTGGAATCCGGAAGTAGCCAGAGTGCTGGAGTGTGAGAAATGTAAGCATAAAAAACAAGTTGACTTGTAGTGAACACAAACCCATCATGCAGTGTAGTCAAACTCAGTGGGGTCAAAAGGAGGAAGTGGCTCTGACATGACTTGTGCTACTAGGTTTTAACAAGGGGTAATCCATGTTAACTCCACATTTACAGTATTGGCTGAACAAGCCCAAAAAGAACCTCACAACACTGACCGGGGCCCTACATCTCGTTGGTTGTGTGTGTGTGTGTGTGTGTGTGTGTGTGTGTGTGTGTGTGTGTGTGTGTGTGTGTGTGTGTGTGTGTGTGTGTGTGTGTGTGTTTCAGAAAGCACGTGACTCTGGAGGCCCAGTCAGTAGTGTGTCTGTGGTGTCATAGCCTGACCAGCCTAGAGGGGGCAGTGATGTCTCTCCTGGATTCTGTCCTGTCCAGCCCAGCCTCAACACCACTCAGCCTGGAGGACACGGTCACTCACTCACTGCTGGTAGGTGCTGGGAAGCAAGGAGAATGTGACCACGGATACACGGTCAATTAACCTCCACAAACACTGAAGTAGAGAAGTGGTGAAGACACAATATAGGTCTGTGGTTACAAACAACTTTTACCTCAGCGATTGGGATGCAACATTGTCCAAACCTCATTGCAGTATAGCTGTTTGATTTCGATCTCTTAATTAATTTTCAATTATTAATTAATAGTCTGAGCTGTGCATTTGTATTTACAACACTGTGACAAACTTGGTTGGTCCTTTAAGGTCACGCATTAGTTTGGAACTTAATTCGACTGGTTGTCCAGGCTTTAAAATATAAAACCTAGCTTTCATCCGTCTCTCAATCCAGCGTTTGTATGGCGATTTACCCGACTCACTTATCTGCTGGTTGGCCTGTCGTTAGGATGTTGTTGCTTCACAGATTGGGGTGGGTTTGTTTCTGGGTATCTGATTGGCTGCGTCTGTCATAGCCTATTAACAGTGAGGGAGTGCTAGTTTGTGTTTGTTTAGATCATGTAGATGTGTGTATCCGTGTTGATGTGTGTACGTGTGTGTGACAGGCGCCCCCTCGGTTGTTTAAACTGCAATCAAAAATGGGAAATGTGAAATGAGGATCACATTCCTGTTTTTAGCCTTTCACTTCTTCCCTCTGAGATGGAGGTCCAATAACAATAAACAAGGCCTCCGTCAGCCCGGCTGCGGTGCCAACAACAGGATGTTTGGTGCGTGCTGTAATTAAACCTCCTTGAAGTGTTAGCGGAAGGCATGGTCGAGGACGATGCTGAAGTCCCATCTGTTTTCACTGGGGGAAGTCATCAGAACACACCCATTCACGCACACCCAGTCACACACACGAACGCACACACAATCCAGAGGATTGTTGTGTTTGCCGTTTGCGAAACTGAGCCGAGGAAGGCACGGTCATGCACAGGGAGTATGTACGGAGACTGAGAGGGTGTTGGTCTTGGGAAGGCGGGTGTTGGGCTGGGGTAGGAGGGTATTGGTCTGGGGTAGGAGGGTGTTTGTGGGGGTAGGAAAGTGTTTGTGGGGGTAGCAGGGTGCAATGGCACAATATGACCACTAGGACTTACTCCTTATCAACAAAGTTCACTTGAGAACACATTCAAATTTTCTTACTGTCAATCAGACCCATCTACTTCAACCTTTTATTAGAGAAGTGACAGTATAGCGCTCTGCTTTAGCCAGGGGAGGGGGTGTGCTCATGATATAAGCCAGAATTCCCCACGCCCTGTTCTCTCATACAGCATCAAAGCCTCAGGAAAGACAGGTGGTCTTTCTATATGAAGGGTGGTTGCTTTATTGCTTTGAGAGAATCTGGAGGGGTGGAAACTGAAGCAGAATATTTTTACTGCCTTCTACCCCATATAAGAAGAGTAAGGGAGGGTAAACAACAGTTTTTTGGGGGTAGAAGATGTATAAAGGGAGTGAGGGGTTGGAACGAGAGAGGCATGTATGTACAGTGCAGCTGTTGAATGTTTTTGCAGAGGCGTTTTAAAACGTGTTAAATCCGAAACACATGATGGTGTGCTGTGTTAGGACACAGGGGGGAAGAAAGAACCCAGAGATGGTAATAGAGTTATGAACTAATGCTGGGGAACAGCGTGTGAAAACAGGGTTGTGTCATTTTTATCAGGGCTTTTTTTAGATGCTACAATAGGGACATCTGGTGGTGTAAGAGATAAATTGCTTTATACAGTATTTACAGGCCACTAGTGATGATGTGCCTATGTAAAAATCAGGTGCAACTGACTTGGCCATTGCAGAACATTCCACTTCTTTGCTTTAAAAAAGTAATGGGTTGCTTTCACAGTGTGCATCGGGTTATTGTCCATTTACTGTTTAGTGCCATCCAATGAGTTTAGCAGCATTTGGCTGAATCTGAGCAGATACAGTGGGTATAGAAAATAATCACAACCCCTGTAAAATAATCACATTTTGTTGCTTTGCAGCCTGAAATGAAGACAGACACAGTTTTTGTTTCATTCGGCTGTATTTATTAGTGCAACTTATAACATCAAGTGAAAGATATAACACCTACATGTCAGAAAAAAAATAAAAAAAATAAACAAACAATCACTGAGTTTCACCACCTTGTTTCAGTATTTTGTTGAATCACCTTTTGCTTTAATTACAGCCTTTAGTCTGTTGGGATATGTCTCTACTAACTTTGCACATCTAGACGTTGCAATATTTGACCACTCTTCTTTGCAGAACTGCTCAAGTTCAGTTAAATTTGATGATGACCGTTTGTGGACTGCTGTCTTCAAGTCATTCCACATATTTTACATTTTTTGAAAGGTTTAAGTCTGGGCTCTGTCAGTTTTGCTGTGTGCTTTGGGTCATTGTCATGTTGGAAGGTAAATCTTCTTCCCATTGACAACTTTCTGGCAGAGAGCAGCAGGTTTTCCTCAAGAATTTTGACAGTATTTTGCCCCATCCATTTTTCCTTCTATCCTAAAAAGTGCTCTAGTCCCTGCTGCAGAGGAACAACCCCATAACATGATATTATCACCTCCATGCTTTAGTGTAGGAATGGTGTTATTTAGATGGTGACCTGTATTGGATTTTCGCCAGACATATCGCTTGGCGTTGAGGCCATACAATTCCATTTTAGTCTCAACTGACCATAACACCTTTTTCCACGTGGCCTTAGAATCTTCAAGGTGCGTTTTGGCAAAGCTCAGTAGTGACTGCATGTGGCCTTTCTTGAGGAGTGGCTTTTTTTCTTGCAACCCTCCCATACAAGTCACATTTGTGGAGAATTTGTGATATTGTTGTCACATGCACACAATGACCACTCTTTGTCATGAATTCCTGCAACTGCTTCAGAGTTGCTGTAAGCCTATTGGTAGTCACTCTGGCTCTTTCATCCAGTTGGGAGCGACGTCCTGACCCAGGGAGGGTCTGTGTTGTACCAAATACCTTCCACTTCTTAATAATAGACTTCTCTTTGCTTCTAGGCACTGATAAAGCCTTTGACATTTTTTGTATCCATCTCCTCACTTGTGCCTTTCCACAACATTATCCCATAGATCTTTTGACAATGCCTTGCCACCTGTACGTAGTTGATTGTTGTCTTCAGTTGCACTACCAAGGAATGAAATGCTTCAAGAAAAGCTTGTTTCATGCTGAGCTAATCACAATGACCACAGCTGATCACAGTTGAAAGTCAATTGGCTTTGTGTGCTATTGAGAAGGTGTTTAACTACACCTGGTTAGGTTTACAAGTCATTTCTAGGAGGGGGGTGATTATTTTTCCAACTCAGTGATTCTGTTTATTTATTTTTTCTGACAAGTTGGTATTATATCTTTCACTTGGATGTTATGAGTTGTACATACAGCTGAATGAAACAAAAACTGTGTCTGTCCATTTTCATTTCAGGCTGCAGAGCAACAAAATGTGATTATTTTACAGGGGGGTGGTTATTTTCTATACCAACTGTATTATAGCCCTAAACACTTCCAGAATTCATCCTGCTTCTTCTGTCAGCAGTCTTATCATTAGTATATACAATGGAACCAATTCCATTGGCAGCCAAACTTGCCCATGCTCTAACACTAATTCCACCATTTTACACAGATGCAAATCATTATGAGCAGTTCCTTCACTTCTCCATAATCATCTGTATTTACTCTGGTGGAGTCTTCTCTTGATTGTTGATGTTGACATTGACACACCTACCTCCTGGAGGGTGTTTTTAAATTTGACTGACTTTGGTTTTTCATTACCGGGGTCATTCACCACAGTTTTTTTCCGTAGTTTTCATGGCCCTTATGGTGTTCCGAAGCTCAATATTATGTTCTTTCTAATTAAAAATGGCCCAAATAGTTCACCTAATGTTTTTGCCATCTTGCTGATGTTTTTTAATTTTATTTTTTAGTCTAATGATGGCTTGATGCACTGGCAGATTTCTGAATTCAAATGTGACGCTTGAAATCAAATCTAGACCTTTTATCTGCCTACTTGTAAATTAAGTAATGGGAGAAGAACACACCTGGACATGGAACAGCTGGACCATATACTTTTACCAGCCACTTTGGTTTTTTACCAACCACTTTTTCCCCAATTGAAATACATAAAAGAAAACGCACTAGCATATTCTATATTGTTTCAACACACTAAATTATTATGAATACATGTCTTATTAAAATTAGTAAATTACTAAAGGGGCGTTTAGGTGAATAATTTTCAGATGATTGACAAATTGTGCTAATCTGTGTGCTAAATATACAATTTAGCACACAGATTAGCACAATTTGTCTATCATCTGAATCATCCTACTACTACATACTTTTTGTCAGCTACTTGTAGGTCACTCATCCAAAAGTAGGCAGATTTACCTTTGAGAAGTGTAAAACTTTGCTGTTGTAACACCTGACCTATGCCACAATATTTAATTTGACATTTATCTAATAATCATATAGGCTAGTCAAAAACATTGTCAAATGTGGATTAACAGACAGATATACTTTTGAAAACATCTGGGATTACTAATAAAGTAATCAAAGCATTGGCTAAATGATTTACATTTTAGTAATTTAACAGACACTTTTATTCAGAGCTACTTGCATTAAGTACAGGGGCATTCTTCTTGGAGCAACTTAGAGTTAAGTGCCTTGCCCAAAGACAACAACATTTGGCACAGCACGGAATCTAACCAGCCACCAGCAGCGGCTGGTTAATAAAGGGTGCCGCCCCATCAAAATTCCAAAAGAATAAGTGCATTGCATAATTAAACACAAAAAGGTAATAATATAAATTGAAAATAAAAATAAAATCTAATAGTTTACTCATGTGATGTGCAGGCTGGTAGTAAGGGCCTCATCATTTAATAAAAATTGGTTTTAATTGGTTAACAATTTTTAATGTAAAGGGAAAATAGCAGCTTGCTGTGTCCCTGGCGAATCAGAATTGGATAAATGTCACTTAACCCAATCTGATTGACTCTCTATAACTGTCATTCAATGTTATGCTTTTGGCTTCTAAACTCGCAGCGATACTCTCACTCAAAACATTGCAAGCTGACGATCACATAAATCACTTTCGTAGAGATAATGGCAGCAGTTAAACCAAATTTCGTCATTGATTTACAAAAATACATTTTTTTTGCTCAAACTTTTTTTTCGTAAAACAGACTCGATCAATCGAACCACAAACGCTGTGCTACGTGAGCTGAACTGTGACTTGGAATCTCCCATGGCAAGAGGATTTGCAGTCATTCATGCAGATCAATGAGCAAGACTTACAGCTGTCGATGCGAACTAAAATCAAACACAATTTGCTTACATTTCATCTCACGTAGCACAGAGTTTGTCGTTTGACTTGTTGAGTCTGTTTTCCGAAGATGCCGCCTGGCTGTATACTCGAACAGTACTGTCTTTTAAACTATATTTCTAATAAACTGTCTGTACACTTACAAAGTTCTCAATGCTTCGGTTTGCATGTAGGGAGCCTCATTATGCTACCGTGGAAGTGTGGTGCTATTTTGAGCCTTGTTAGTGGTAAATACAAGTGATTTATTTTTACTTCATCCATGCCCGCACAACTAGCGTTATACAGTAATTATCAGTTCGCACTAAAACTGAGCACATTCGATTAGCATGAAAACATATCCCAGAGAACGGTCGACTCAGTACCAAATGTGTTATTAACCCCTAGTTGTCCTTTAAATGCTACTGCTTCGCCCTGATACACAAATTGCTAGCCCCAATTACCTGGTAGTTAACATGCTTTTTTGTAGTGGTTGGAAGGATATAGTTTTAAAAAACTCAGTCAACTCTCTTGTTTGTAACTTGAATCTTTTATCATATTGTCTTGCTCTTCATAAATAAATAGACCATAGGAATGGTCCAAAATACCTTGATCCAGAATCCAGACACTCATTACAGGCTATAGGAAGCATCTAGAGGCAGGCCCGTCGCGACAATACAAGCAAACCAAGCAATTGCTTGGGGCCCCGAGCTGGCCTGGGGCGCCAAGACAACGACTGGTTAAGAATAAAATGCAAATACAAACTGTGTGAGCGCCCCTTTGATAGTCAATGCAGTAAAGTGCAATGACACCGTTATCGGGATCCCCCTCAAGGGGCCCCTCTCGTGATCTCTGCTGCCGGCAAAATACAAGACCTCGGTCGGCACTCGGCAGTCATCATGAAGCGAAATTATGATTCAGGAAGCCAGAAAAGGAAGAAGAGAAAGGAAGAGGAGGATAAGAAAAAAACAAGATAGTGGTAAATCTAAATTACACTGGATAAAATAGCTCTGCTTGTCTTGGTGTAATTTTGCAGCTAGAAAAATATGTTTATGTTAGCTAATGTTACCTGTAACCTGCCTGAGGGCAAATGCTGCATGTAACGAACAGTTAGTGCAACTTTTTTTTCGAACGGATGGTTACATACTACTGTAATATGTTTTTAACGGGATAGGGAAGACACAGATTCTGTTCCAGAATCACTGTTTATTATATTTAATGACAGGACATTGCTATAGCTTTCTAATAGCTTTTGATGAAATTGGCATAACGTTAGCATGCTATACTAACTATTGCACCGTGATAATCTATTTACCAAATGGGGGTTAGGAAAACCACACAATGAATTCCGTGCATCAAACATTAGCTTGGGATGTTTTTAAGCATTAGTAACCCTTAACATAGTGTTAGGAATATCTGGTCCGTCTATCTGTGTAATGTTTATAGCTGTTTTAAAAAGGGTTTCTTAAAGGTTTACACTTTTTTTTATCATTATCCGATATGTAATATATTACATAGATAGATATAATGTGTGTTACAATAAACCGGTAATTTACAGCACTACTTATAATTAGTAAACATTTAATTGTACACGAGTATTAAATTATTAAATTAAGTGATTGCGCCGTAGAGGGAACGTGATTGCGCCGTAGAGGATGGTCGCATGGACAATGGCTCTGCTCACTCTATGCAGGTTTTGGCTTATTACTGTTTTTTTAGTTTTTATTTCTGCACGTTCTGCACTGTTGCTCATACAGTATGATCGACTAGCACTTTTGGATATACGTAATTCACTGGATACAGACTTTTTTTCCACTTACCGGAGCGATTGCTGCAACTGGAATATCCCGCCGTCGACTTGTCTACTCATACGCAGGCGACGAAGGAAAAAGAAGAGAGGAAAACGAGCGGGTATTCTATGCAGATCACGGACGAGATACTGCAATCCACCATTACCGAGCATTTTACTTGCAAATGTTCAATCACTTGACAATAAAATGGACAAACTTCATGCTCGGATTATCTTCCAGCGGGACATTGCCAACTGCTGCGTGCTAGCTTTTACAGAGACGTCGTTAGATTCCACCATCCCGGACATGGCTATTACCCCAGCTGGTTTCTCCGTCTTCCGGCAGGACAGAACCTCGGAATCAGGTAAACAAAGAGGCGGAGGGGTTTGCATTATGATTAACTCTCGTTGGGGTTCGGATGCCGCAGTTATTTCAACACACTGCTCACCTGGAGCTACTAACTGTAAACATACGTCCCTTCTATCTCCCCCGGGAGTTTACTTCCGCTATAATCACAGCAGTCTACATACCTCCTTAGGCGGATAAAGCGCGCGCGCTTGAGGGACTATATGGAATAATAAGTGGCCTAGAGGATGCTCATCCTGAGTCTGTTTTTATTGTTGTTGGAAACTTTAACAGGACAAACATGAAAAAAATACTGCCTAAATTCCATCAGCATATTTCTTTTCACACTCGGGGCGATCAGACCCTAGACCACTGTTATTCAACGATCCGTAACAGCTTCAAACCCATCCCCCGCCCTGCCTTTGGAAAGGCAGATCACATCTCCATTCTTCTCCTCCCTACCTACAGACAACGTCTTAAACA
>JACXGM010038104.1:0-10920 GCA_016801145.1 Umbra pygmaea
TCTCTGTTTAAGAACGCCGGCTCGCAGCTGCAGGTTCCGCAGCTTTACAGCACTGCAGCTTATACTCAAGTTTAGGCTAACCAAACATCCAGTTTAACTGCCACGTTGTTCTTCTTGTAATAAAGATCTCATCGAGGAAAAACACGCTGTATTTTTATATTTTCATTGGATTTATTTATAAATATAAAAGTTAAATAACCAATTAATTTTAATATAAAAAATGATTAATCGATAGTCAATCGTTAATTCTCCCGACGATCGACAAAGAAAGTTTCATCGAATGCCCATCCCTAGTATAAACACATGACAGCATGGGGTTCAAACGATAGCTTGGAATTAAAACATTATGTGAAACAGGTCATTTTGTGTGACCAAATGCTGTTTTTGCACCAGTAACTAAAAAGTTAGTGCAAGTGCCTTCAGTGGAATAGGTTAGTGTAGCGCCCTGCAGATTGTTTACTCATTACAGACATCTCTTTCTGAAGGAATGTGAGGAATAATAATAATGTAGAGGAAACCTGTTGACACCTTCATTAGTGATGGACAGTTTTGGGGATAACGTGTTACTAAGTAGTCAGACTACTTCTTTTGGTAAAAAGTAACCTAACGCATTACTTTCACAATTCAAGTAATTTGTTAGTAGTTACATTTATAACAAGAAAATTTGTTACATTTACATTACATTTTCACCTTTTCTGTTTTAGAAGACAATTTATTATCCGTTGTTTTTTAATCCGTATTTAATTAGTGCGCCTCCACAACAATCAAAAAAAAAAGAGCGATCTCACACTTAAATTGTAAAGCATTATGCGGTTTGGAGGTTAGCGAAATGAAAGAATACACAGCCTACATTTTACCTGCTGGAAATACTCACATATCAAAAAGCAGGGAGAATAAATAAATCCATCAGGTGCAAACCCCTGTCGAGTGGGAAGTAAATTGAAAGCTTGTCCTTGTTCGTCTCACTCAAACTTTTTGGACCAAAATGTTTATTTCCATTATGGCATCTACAACGAGTGGAGGTGTTATTTTGAAGTTACATTTTTGCCGGTTATTCCAATTAAACACGCTTTGAAAAGGTGCATAATGTCACAGAATACATACAATGTGTTTTAACAGACGATGAGAAAGCATATTATGGTGGTTTTCATTTGTTTTTTTACATGTATAAGGGGTGCAAGGATAACATGTACTGATTTGTGCCAATAAAACATACGTTCAGAATGCCTAAAATTCTGCCACCCAACAGATCTGAATTGTACCCGTTAGACTAGAGCTGCAACTAATGATTACATTCTTGTAATTATTAATCTAACGATTATTTTTTTAATAATCTAACAACTAATTTATCAATAGTGTATTTTTTACTCTATTGATAGAATTATAATACAAATTAATTTAAAATGCAGAAACGTTGTATAATTAATATTTCAAAATTTAATTAAATAATTTCTTTAACAGTATGCACAACAAAAAACAGCCCAGTCTTAACTGGTTTTACAAATTTTAACACAAAATATCTATAAAGAAAAATCTGTATACAGGAATACAGTGAATTCTACATTTTAGCTAACAACAAAGTAAATGAAGTAATTAGTCTTTTCAAGAGGAATACCAAATATAGAAAAGTAAATGCACCTACATATTCAAGAGAACATTTATATTGCAGGTCAAATATGTGTAATATTTATTACAAATGTCAACAGTTTACATCCTTCCCTATAGCTATAATAAGAGATACACATTTGTGAAAGCGAATACAAGAGCATTGTGTGAGAGATGAGAATGTCTGTTTAAGTGACTTTCTTCAAACAGGGATAATGACCTAATCATATAATATTCTGTTAAGGTATTTGACTGTTTTATTATAATTGTTACACAATTATAGCTGTACTATCATTATAATTTAATGAACAAAATATAAATAGGCTACTCCGTATTTCCTTCAAAGTAAACATTAATATGTCAGAACTTCTACTAATTTGTTCACCCAGAAATGTTGCAATCCGCCGACTCGCTCTGTCACCTGGGACTAAACAGACGGGGGAGCGATGGTAAAGACGCAAACATTGAGTGGCCACAGTTCGTTCGGTCCTGTACTTATGTGTGCATTTAATTGATAATTCTAATTTATTATGCACCTATAATTTTACAAATATTAGGCTACATGAAAATAGCCATGAGAAAAGCAATTTCTTATTTCACCATTTCGACTATTGGAGAATTGTGATTCTATTTTTTTCAATAATAGGCACACGTGGCTCCATCATTGTTAATGATTATGCATTTTAGGTGGTGATTGTGTGCAACAAAGCATTTCATATTGCAGAGGAATATTATCCCATATAAATCGTTTATCTTTTATATTTTTTTAAATAGCAATAAATAGAGTTGTACAGAACTTAAAATAAGCTGGTCTCTGAAAGAGGAAGTCGACTCATTATCGTCAACACAAAAATCTATCCATAGTGCTGGAATACAGCTACATTTCCATTAAAACATTGTGAATCAGATTTACCAGCTGGTATTGTTGTTCCAATCTTTACATGATTCAGCAATACAGTTTCCCATCTATATACTGCGTTGTACAGTAGGCTACTATTCCCACTCTGGTACTTTAAGAAAACAACTATGGCCATCTATGGCTAATCTGTGTAAAGCATTGCGCAGTATAACGCTCTTACATGTAGAGGAAGAATTGGCTTGGAGTATTTTCTATATACCTTTTTCAGTTGTACTGCTATTAAAGACATTATTTACATATATTAAATACCACTAGATTGTTGGGACTTTGTTTGAAATACTCCCATAATTTGAAGACCGTGGGCGAGATTTTTTATACAACAGTATAATAATATGGCAAATCAATGTTGACGTACTTACATTGTATGGGATTCTCATTTCAGGTAATTTTCCCCACCGACAACCGCAACTCGTTATCAGATTATTAACCGTTAACTGATGAGATAAGATTCAATTGGCTTTAAATAAAAAAAATTACGAGTGTCTGTAACCCGTTAAATATACAAACAATTTTTTTTCACGCATTTGTTTTAATGTCTAAACAGCATAGAGAACAGGTCAACAACAGCTGCCGAGTGCACCAGCTTTGCGTACAAGTTCACTCGGGTGCAAAGTCCACACTAAACGATACGTTGAAACTAGTTAGTTTTATACTAAAGCTGTGTCGATGTTTGGTTTCACCAAACTACACTGGCGTAAAGTAGCCTGGATGCCAGCCCGAACCCCGACCAAAAAATGTTGCGGGGTTCGGGCGGGGTTCGGGCTGGCATCCAGGCTACTTTACGCCAGTGTAGTTTGGTGAAACCAAACATCGACTGGCATAAAGTATCGAAGTTCGGGCTGGACTCGATCCATTGAGGAGTAATTATGCTCAGTTCAGAAATCGTCGGGCCAATCAAATTGCCAGGGCGGGCTTTATACGATGGTGGACAGATGATTTGCAGTTAAGTATTTATTACGTCATCAAAGAGCGCTTGATTTGAACTGGTTTACAACAAAGATGACTGCATTGATGACTGCATCTCTGAATTGAGATGTATAGATTCTGCCATCATGTCTGTTGTAAAAGAAATCGACAGCGAATTAATTTTAAAAGGTGAACAGAACTGCAATAAAGGCATTTGTCGAGCATAAAGACGTGTTTGCCGTCATTCCTATGGGATTCGTCACTTACTGCATTGCTCTGATTGGTTGTAGGTATACCAAGTGAGTGCAGAGTTTTTTCGGTTAAGACAGGCCTCATAATCAAAGCCCTATGGAGCAGTATCAGACTCACATTCTGACTAGAATATGAGTATGACGAAGTCAGGCTAGGCGTAAAGTCCACACCAACCAAAATATTGTCGCAGATGTTTTCACTTTCTGTTGTCAATCAAAGGAAAGTAGCCTTGATGCAGTGTTTACCGAGTTGTCAAATTATAGAATGAAAACAGTCTGTAACAATCTGGAACAACGTTGTTGCTTACAGGAGGCCTACTGCAAATAAGGGCTATATTTCATTAACACAAAACAAAATGTTGATAACGCTTGCTATGCGTTATGTTACTAACAATACAATATCTGCCGAGCGCACCCATTCCATTGAAATGACCATTACAGTCCTCTCTAAAAATAAAGTGTGTGTTGTCAATCACTGTGTGCGTTGTTTTTAAGGTAACATTATTTTGTTGGCTATAATGCATCAGGAGCATGATGAATTATAGCCGATAAAATATGCTTCCCAATACGATAGCATTATACATTTCTGTACATGAAAAAATGAAAGCGCAAGTTAATATCACAGTCATCATAAATGTCCAAGGGTTGTCATTTTAAATGAAGAACGCATTTGAGGACGTTGGCGCACGTTTGGCTGCCGCTTCTCCTGTTGTATTTAGTTTTTTTTATTATTATTAACTCATTTTTAACTCTCATTTTAACTCTTAATTCATTTTAATTTCTCTTTGTTTTAACTTGCTGCCAGATTTGCATATACCCACCTTGTCTGAACCAGCATTTTAAAGTGTTTCTGTTCTTGTGCTTCTCATTTACCGTCCAAAACCAAATCCTGTATATTTCTCAGAGTTTACTGAGTTGTTGACACTTCTTAGCCCACTTTGTCCTGCTATGGTGTTGACTGGTGATATCAATTTTCATATTGATAATCCTAATTCTGTTAATACTGTTACCTTTTTGGACATTTTGGATGGTTTTGATTTTGTACAGCATGTTGCTTTTCCAACCCATAGGCTGGGCCATATTTTGGACATGGTTTGCTCTACTGGTATTGGTATTCAATCTCTGGTTGGTATTGATATGAGTATAAGTGACCATAGACTTATTACTTTTGACATGAATGTCATGTCTTCACCATCCATTTCTAAACACACTTAAATTACGTAATATCAAGCGCATTGACTTCGCTTCCTTTTCTGCGTCCTTCTCTGGGTTTCTAACTCTGTTGAGCACTATAATTCCATGCTTTCTGCACTTCTGGATGAGTTTGCACCGGTGCGAGAACAGGTTGTTACATTTAGGAAACCCTGTCCATGGTATACTCCGGAATTACGTATAATGAAAGTTGCTGGGAGGCAATTAGAAAAAACGAAAAAAAGTACAAAAAATCTGACCCGACAGTACATAGGCTTCTCTACAATGAACAACAGTATATATATATATATATATTCTTATCATTCTGCTCTGAATACTGCACGTACGAATTACTACTCAAGAATCATTGGTAATGTTGCAACTAATTCTAAAAAATAATTTAAAACTGTTGAAAATCTTCTTAAAACAAATCTGGCTATTGTTCACTCCTCTGTTGACCAGTGTAATTAGTTTCTCCATTATTTCACTGGTAAGATTGAGGGCATATACAGCTCTTTAAACTATCACCCCGGTTGAGCCAGCTGATATTCAGCCTTTAAATCCTCCCACCACTACCTTTTCGAATTTTGATATGGTTGGAGTTGATTTTATTTTAAGTACAGTTAAGTCCATAATTTCAACTACCAGTGTTTTAGATCCAGTTCCCTGCTTGGTTATTATGAACTGCCTTACACCAGCCTGCCCTCAAATGACTGCAATTGTGAATTCATCAAGTTCTGGAACTATTCCTCCTGAATCAAAAACAGCAGCCATTACACCAGTCCCTAAGAAGCCTGGTGCTGACCTTTCTGATTTGTCCAATTACAGGCCTATTTCTAACCTTCCGTTCTTGGCTAAAGTTCTGGAGCATGTTGTGGCTTCTCAGTTAAATCATCACCTAGTACTGAACAGTCTCTTTGAACCATTTCAATAAGGGTTCAGAAAATAGCATAATACTGAGACAGCTTTAGTGAGGTTGTAAATGATGATCTTATTGTGGCAGATTCTGGTGTATGCAGTATTTTGGTCTTATTAGACCTCAGTGCTGCTTTTGACACCATATGTCACTCTTTTGCTGGACAGGCTGGAAAATTGGCTGGGTGTTTCTGGAACAGTATTCAGTTGGTTTCAGTCTTATTTAATGAATCATGCCCATTTTGTAAGCTTGGGTAATTACAGATCTGATACCGTGCCTGTTCGACAGGGAGTACCGCAGGGTTCAGTGCTGGGTCCAATTTTATTTAACATTTACATGCTTCCACTTGGGCAGATCATCAAGAAGCATGGCCTTGCGTATCACTGCTATGCGGATGATACACAGATTTACATCTCCACTAGTCCTGATGTTCATTGCTCATTAACAGCTTTGCGTAGTTGTCAAGCAGAGATAAGTTTATGGATGCAGGATAACTTCCTGAAGCTGAATGGCTCTAGGGCTGCAACAACAAAACGATGAAATCGATAAAAATCGATTATTAAAATTGTTGGCGACAAATTTTATTATCGATTCATTGGGTCTACGTTGCTGCTTGCTGTGTGGTGGAGCTACGTCATTGTTTAAACTGTCTGACCGAAATCTTCAATATTATGGCAGAACTTCACTTTAAATGAAACAAAAACGTTTTATGTGCAAACTCTAAAACACAAATGGCATGGCACCGGAGCACCATCGTAATGAGGGAGGCAGGGAGCACTTAAAAGAAAAATGGTTGGAGCGATAAGCGAAGGGGACTCAAAAACATGGTAAATTATTACATAATAATAGCATGCGTTGTGTTTTGAAATGAGGAATAGTTCCCCCCACAGCAGGTAGTTCTTATCAAATAGCCGGTGTTTGGTCGCGATCCAGCTTAAAAGTCTATTATTGAATCAATTCTACTTCAAAATTGTATGACAAGTGTATTTAACAAGCTGGCTAATTAATGTTTGTGGTAGAGCCGACGCAGTAGAGCTAACGTTAATCTAGCAAGCTCATTAACACTACCTGGCAGTGCTCAAGTAAACAAACAAAGAGTATTAGTGCAAAACTAATTTAAAACGCAAACCAGATCTTACTATTACAGTAATAAAACATATGCTACCTTGTACCTCTTCAGGGATGCTAATTTGTTAAACGTTTTACTATGTGATTTACTTTTATCGTTTTTCAACTACCGTCGTGCACAGTAGAAACTCCAAAGTCTGTTTCAAAATAAAAGTCATTCTAAAAACAGTAAATGTCAAAATAAACTTAAACAGGTAAAATACATAAAGCAACGAAATAACTATTCAACAGACCCTATTATAAGGTTATTTACAACTATGTTCTATAAAAGTTTTTTTCATTCAAGGTTCTTTATTAAAGCAAAACAATATTTCAAAACATTTTACAAACGAAAGAATCCCCCTCCCAAGCCCTATAAAAGCTGTTTTGTAGACAATTATTTTAACATCTCAGGTCCGTCTAAGCAAGGTGAAAAATACCATATTTTGCATCTTACTAAAGAAATTAGAATATCTTTTGCACATGTTTTATAGCATACATTTAGGTCTATTATGTGTTAAAATTGTCAATTTGGAATAACATTTATTTAAAATAAAGTTAAGGAAATATTTTTTAGTTGCAGCCCTAGCTCCAAAACTTAGTTGATGCAGATTGGTATAGCAGCGGCTACTAGTAAAACAAAGGAGATTAGTTTGATTGTTGACTCCAGCAAGGTAATTCCCACTTCACAGGTGAGAAATCTTGGTGTCATTATTGATCCGCAGCTAACATTTGAAGCACATATAAAACATCTCTAAAACTGCTTTTTACCATCTGAGAAACGTTGCTCGACTCAGACCTTTCCTCGCTTTTACTGACACAGAGAGGCTTATACATGCCTTTATTACTACTAGGCTAGATTATTGTATGCCTTGTTCTCTGGCCTTCCAGCTAAATCACTGAGCAGGCTTCAATATATTCAAAACTCTGCCGCCCGTGTTCTTACTCGTTTATCTCCTCGTGAACACATTACACCTGTGCTTTCACAGCCGTACTGGCTTCCCATAAATGCGAGAATTTATTTTAAAGTTCTTATTTTAACATACAAGGCACTACATGGGGCTGCACCAGGGTATCTTTGTGATCTCATTAGCCATTACACTCCACCACATTCTCTCCGTTCTGCTAATTCTCTTTTGCTCCATCAACCTTCATGTAAACTCAAGACCATGGGGGAAAGAGCCTTCTCTTACAAAGCCCCCAAGCTCTGGAATGTCCTTCCTCTTACTATTAGAGATGCACAAACGCTGGGTCACTTAAAAAAGCTGGTTAAGACACATTTATTTAAGGCTGTTTTTCGTTAAGTGTTTTATTGCCTTTGTTGTTTCTGTTATCATACTGTAGCGCATTGGGTTTAAGAAAAGCGCATAAAAAAATTAAAGGCAGCCGGTATATTTTTCGCTCCTCATCACCTATATCTCCCTACCTTTCAAAACGAATCGCCAGGCTCTGGTTGCGCGTCTCAAAGCGCCACGTGATTTAACAAATATAGGCTATATATACACATAATAAAAAAACTTTTAACTAATGGTATTATTCGGTCAAATGTTTTAATATCGGTTAACCGTTAAACGGTTAATATGAGCATCCCTAATTTACATCATTGATGATGTTGATTACATCGACGCGTCGTGACAGCTCTACTTTAGACTCAATACTCCTGGTTCAGGCCTGGGTTACTTGAAGTCAAATCCCATTGCGTGTTGTATTCAACCTAAATTCATTAATTTTATCTGTATTCCTTTACTGAGTTGAAGTTTTATATATACTCAGACATTGAGATGAAATTGGGTTTACATACAAACACTCAAACAATCATCAGAAATAGACAGATTATATTGGTCAATTGGATCATGCCCACAGACAGTAGTTACCACAAGCAGAGTTGTCATTAGGCCTGAAAACTGAGTCCGGTCCGACCCAAGCCAGCTCAGATGAGGCCAAGCCCGGTCTGACGTCACAGAAATTAATTAAGCCCGGCCCGAAAAATGCAAGATGAAAAAAATATACATTGCATTGCTACAGTGTGAGCATAAACTGTTACATATTTAATGATATGGAAAGCAATAAAACAATAATGGAAAGAAATTGAAACAGACCTTGCAATAAAGGTATACATTTTTTTAAATATTTATGCAGAACGGCTTCGGCTCTGTACTCTGCGTCTTTCAATGCCCACCAGGTCCGGATTTGTTGCAGAAAGGCTGCGGCCATGACTAACAGCTTTAGTCACGAGGACCCACAAGACCTTGCAAATTCACCTATGATCGCAGGATATAACAGGATATATACTGTGCTGAATTGCTGCGGAGCACTCCGGTATAAATAGAAGCTCTGCATATCTGCTCCGGAGGGCTGCGGAGGATCGCTGGGACGGAGTCGGAACGCAGTCAGTGAACATACACACATTAACTCTCACCAAAATGTAAACTTTAAAGACAAACTTTAGTTTAAAAGCATATGCCTTTCGCACAGGAGTGTGTCCACAAACAATGTTCTCAAAGCTGGAGTTAATGTGTACAGCCCCTGGTGATACTTCGAGCAAATTTTCATGTTGTGTCGAGCCTCTGTGTTAAAAATAGCGATTTTGATGCTATCATACTAGTGCCCCTATCACTCACATTCAAAAGTTGATTGACCGAAACCAAAAATAGGGAAAATTTTAAGTGGTGTTTCCATCCTAATTATGCTTTTAAACAAAAGTTTGACTCGGATACACAAAAAAAGACCCTAGGTTGCATTTGGGCGAGAATTACGCTTTCAGTTTGATATATAATATATATTAGTTTGAGGCGGGCTTCGGGCATGTGACAAGTTTTTTATAAATAAATATATAAATAAAGGAAATGCTGATAAATATGGGCTTTTTTCTATAACACATTAACCAGTCTAGCTCTCAGTAAGGTAAGGCACAATTTGACAAACATAGCACTGTAGCTAGCTAGCAGGCTAGTAGTTGCTGCTTTTCAAACTGAAATTTCATATCATCCTATTGTTTGTTTCATTGGTAAAAGGTAGTTAAGGCTACTCTGACAAACACAAAATAACTTTTTCCATCTATACAACAGCAATACAAAGAGCAATGCCATTGGTTAAGCTTTGGTAGATCAGTGTCGGCGAAAGTCAAAGTTCAAAATATTTCAACTGAGCGCAGCAGAGAGCTGGTCTCAGAGTTGACCTCAGAGTTTATGCGCCTAGGGTAGAGCCCTTGCTAGGTTGGAAGCAAACGCCTGCCCAATAGCAAATGAATGTCACAGCCAGCGCAAAGCGTTTTTAACACTGGTCATGGACAAGACCCTTTTGAGTCTAGAGGGTGCACTTGGATTTGCTATAGAGAGACTATTGAAAAGACCCATTAAGTTTCAGTAAACTGCCATATTGCCCTCTAAAGCTAAAAACACATTTTTATTCATGGCAAAAACCTGAGCGCACACAGTCTTGTTAAATAACAGAACAGTACAACTTGTCACGCTAGGGATTAGAACCAGCAACCTTTTGAGATTGGACCAATAGGTTAGTCTGCCTTCCCCCATAAATGATGCAGTGACAGTTATGAATAACAGTATTGCATGGACTGTGTGGCCTTGAGTTCAGTGATCTAAGTATGTGCACAGGAACAGCTGCAGAACGGGTTATAATCCAGCCCAACACATTTTAAGCAAAACCAACTTCCCCTTTCACCACAGTCTTTCAGAAATATAGTATAGAAATTCCAGAATCAATAAACAAATACACACATACCTGTAAAATATGTCATAATTGTAACTCATATGGGACAGAAGACAAGCTTCTTAAACGTTGTAATTAATATAATTAAGTTAATTTTACAGGGGAACAATGACAACACTTTTGTTTGTCTATGTTCCTAAATCATTAGAAGTAAATGTGACTGCTCTCGCTAACCAGTCAGCTCTCTCACTCCGGGAGAGCAGGGTCAAGCTAGCGCGAGTGCTATGTGTATGGGTTATATGGCTCTGTACAGATGAATGCTTTATACATCTTTGTGAAATAATGACTATTTGCGT
>JACXGM010038105.1:0-10970 GCA_016801145.1 Umbra pygmaea
ATACTGACTAACAGCTCATCATAAAAACACTTATTATTTCAAGATAAAGACACTGCGTTACATCACATATGAGTGCAGAAGAAAAACCTTTCTCTACATTTTGGGGTAATATCCTAGTTTGGAAATTATAAAATAATTATAATTTTCTTGTAAATTGAAAAAGGTTTAAAGATTTTACACATACACTCAATTCCAGCCCAGTGACTTTGTAATTAGAAACAGCAGCAAATTCTGTCTCTCAGCTAATAGATAGAACACCAGATAACAGGGTTGTTAACAGTCTGGAAAAATACAAACCAATAGACAAAGAATGTGTCTGTTAACCAAGGCTAGTTACCATGTATGCCTCTGCAGTAACATTTCTATGAAAGCAGCATAAACACCTTTCTCTTTCCTCTGTATTGCAGGTATGACAGCGACAGTTGGGCCCCTCCCCTTCCTGTCCAGACATACCTCCATCAGGGATTGGGCGATGAGCTGGAGGAGGAGCGAGTGCCCACCCCGCCCCTCAGGGGAGTGGCCTCCTCCCCAGCGGCAGCTCCCTACAGCCAACCCTCATCGTCCTCCCTAAGCTCCGCCCACCATGAGGAGATGCAGTCCATGTTGCAGGCTCACCTGGATGAGCTGACGAGAGCCTACCAGTATGAAGTGGCCAAGCAGACATGGTGAGGAGGAGTTCCTTTTTTCTGTCTCTGGGCTACCTTAACTTTCCATGTAATCTTATGTCATTGTGGCTTTGAAGCATTCCACGCATCCTGCAGTTCTCCAGAGACGCTCTTTGTATGTATGCATAGCACACAATATAGACTGACCTTGCTACCTTTGATTCGTTCGCACTTTCAACTGTAAAAATAATGATAAGTCTTGATTTTAAGTTCTTATGTTTAACCACCGATAGGTACTGCTTACTCTCTAAATTGCTGTGATATTTAAATCATGAGACATTTAACTGGCACTTTCTGTTTTGTTGCTGTGAAGAAATTAACTGGATTCTTTTGTATATAAATTACCACTCTTCATATCAGTGTGTTATTTAGTTAGGTATTTAATTTGAAACCATGGTGTAATGATTCCTGAAAGATAAAAATCTATTGAATACAGCACTAAGCTCTTCCTTGCATTGGGAAGCTCGACACATCAGTCGGAGCACGCGTCTAGGGGTAATGAAGGGGTTTGGCCTGGCACGCTGCTCTGACAACAGGAAGATGGGCTTCTAATTACATATGCGTTGTGAGGCGTGGGTGGAATTTTCCGGGTGAAGCGCGGTCCTGGGCGTCGGAGGGGACAGATATTGGGAGATAACTGACATGTTACTGACAGCCATGTCCAGCCTGCCGTTCATCTCCCTTCACCCAGACAATTACCAATCCATTGTGTTAGTGCGGGCACGAACAACGCCAAATTAGCCAAACCAGTCGGCACTAAGGGAAAGTAATGTATTTCAGGCTCCCACACAGAAAACCTGTTCCACACAGAATAGGGCTCTGCTGCGGAGCTGTGTTATTTAGTTGTTCAGAAACGACTTTCGTTTATTTTGCCTCTATCTACTGCTCTCTGACTATAGCATTTCTTCATGTTATCTTCAGGCATATGAAGGGCAGCCCAATCCCGCCTAAGGCCCCAATTGCGCCGATGGCCTATATTTCTAGCACACTGGGCTCTGACATAGGGACAAACATTCAGTGTGAGGAGGAGGAGGAGGAGGACGAAGGCTACGGAGTGTCTGGTCGGCTCTGTGGCTTCGACTATGCAGCTGGATGCAGCGCCGACAACCAAGATGGAGCAGGTGAGACGCTCGCTTAACAAGCCTCCACAGTGCAGACAGGCATGGGTCTTTACTGGTCTGTACATCCAGCAGGCAATATGCTGGTATTCAGTCACGACTTGCGGACACTAAATGTTATTAGGCTCATTATGCAGTTCTGACTGACAGCTCTTTGATTTGCAATTTTCTCAACGGCACCTTGTCACATTTAGATCCAATCAGGACAGATATTTTCATAGCAATTTCCAGACTCGTACATTTTTTACTAGAAATTAAATAAAAGGGATATAAAGATTTAGTGCAATGTGCTACATAGGGACCAGTGAAATCTGTGAAAACAATTAACTAGTTATTTCATTAGAGACAGAAACCATAATTTCTGTGTGACACCTTATTTGGCCTTTTTGTTTTTCGAACACTCGCTGCCATTTCAAGTGTGACCATTATTGTCTTATAGTTCATCATGAGACTCCCTAATGTTCAATGCTAATGACTCAAATGAGTGTCTAAATAGAGTGAGTTATGAAAAGACCTGAAGATGAGCGGTCTCTGGATCCAGAGGTTGTCCTGACCCATAGTGCTGTGGGAGATGATGGAACATCAGGCCTGCTAGCTGAGGCTCAGGGGAGGGGTGGATGATATATCTGCTGCGTCTGTGATAGAGGAGGTTGTGGTCACTAATCTGCTGTGTTGCTAACTCTGTGGGGAGAAGGCTAGATCAGCTTATCTCTACAAAGGTCTTTCCTCTGTCTCATCTCTCCAGAGACCAGGCTAACACACACACACACACACACACACACACACACACACACACACACACGTACACACACACAAACACACACACACACACACACAGAAAAGGTCAATGCAGTCAGTAAAGGCGCCAGGAATTAGAACCAAATGGTATTGTTATCTCGAATTGTCAAGTTGTGACAGTAGTTTACACATCCCATACACCAGTAGACTCACTCCCCCCACCTCACCCTTCTCCTCAGTTAATTAGATTTACAAAATAGATTTTTCTGTACTCATGTTCATTTTCGTACTTTCACTCCATCATTTCTAATATAGAGCTTATCAGTTTAACCGCTGTGATAATAAGGAATTGATTGCGAATCTAAACTGATTAGTGAGGCTGTGCATCTCTTTCATTCCCTGGCCACGTCTCCCTGCATTCGTTCCGCTGAACTCTGCTGGTGAAGGCTACTCACAGCGCGCTCGCCCAGGCAGCTCCGGGTCTGTAGAGAGCAGTGTTCTGTCCACCCAGAGCCTCGGTCACCAGAGGGCCACTCAGTCTGGACGCAAAGCCCGGGCAGAAACTGTTGGGACGCTGCCTAGACGGAGAGACAGCCCTGCAGATGGTAAGGCCAGCGGAATGTTAAAAATCTGGAAATGTGTTTAATGATGGTGGTTCATAATTAGACAGAGTAAAAAGCCTCTATGATAGCATCCCCTGGTCCTTCTTGTGAAAGGCTGCCTATTAGCCATCCTGATAGCCGTAGGATATGGGCAGTACTAATCCAAGTCTCCTGTCCTCTTTAGTGGTATCTCCTGCCCCAGAGCCCATCCACAGTGTGGGGGCAAGGCTCCATGGTTCATGGGCCGTCGGGGGATCGGACCCCCCTGAGGAGTGTATGATTTCCACACTGGAGCGGCAGCACATGGCTTCCTGGAGTGGTCCTCCCTCCAACATGGGTACGTTGGGCCGGGCGCGGCACAGGGCTGGCACAGATCACCCAGGCAACGGCCACCAGCCGCCCAACGTCGGCGAGCAGAACTACGGAGAACGATGTATGTATCTAGCGTGTCATATCCTGTTATTTTTAGTAAATTAACTTTGAGGAATTTGCGATCACTTTAGAATGACACTATGGTTTGGGATCTCTCTGTCCTCCTCTTGCAGAGTCTTCGTGATGAGCCAGACCATCCAGTGCGTTTAGTCACCAGGACACCTTGTCTATAAGTGCAATGAGATTTCCCCTCTCCAAATGCTTCAGAATGGAGGGAAGGCAGGGTCAGAGAGTGAGAGAGAGTGAGAGAGAGTGAGAGAGAGTGAGAGTAAGGGAGAGTAAGGGAGAGAGAGAAAGAGAGAGAGAGATTGAGAGAGAGAGGGTGAAAGGTAGAGCTGTAAATGTGATGTACAGACACATGGACACATGTTAGTGTTCTTTCTACAGTGTTCCGTTCATCCCTTCTTCAAAAACAATCTGCTGTGTGTCACATGACCTCCTTTTTCATGTCACTCCATGTACACTGTCACTCTATTAACGAAGACGAGATCGACAATGAAGCTATGAAAGTGAAAGGACTTGCTTTTCTTGTAAATAGGTTTTGTATTTTCAGTTTCTCTCTCTTTTTATAATTTAACTTCTTTTGCTTTGCTATGCAAGCCAAATCTGACATTGAAATTGTCACTTTTACTTGTAATTTTACATTGTGAGTTGATGGACCGTGGTGCCACATTTGTTTTTCATAGATGCTCGAAATATTTGCTTAATTTTTATGAAAATACTGTATTGTTGTTTACTTTGCACAGAGTGTTTGGGTGGTAATAAGCACAAAGTCATCAGCTGCAGCTGGGCTGGAAAGAATGATGAAGATAAGCGTCTATAATATAACCTACATTTAAGAAATATAGTATATGACACAGTACATGCGTTTCAGAGATACAGATATTGAGAGATATAAGAAACACATCGAAATGGAGAAATGTAAAAGACGCCCACATAGATATGATGTTTTGTGTTTCTACGCTGGTTTGTTTTCCAATGTGCATTGTACTGCTTGGCAGTCTGTTTGCCTACACAGTATATTCCCATGAAAGTGAGACAGCAGTACTTGCATTCCTAAAAGGAATATTCCCTGAAGGGTGAAACTATCTATTTCCAACATCCAAAATGCAGCTTACGTAGGTTTGGAGACAGATGCGGATAGAGGTTTTAAGTGTTGTCTGTAGATCACCAGTCTGCTGAGATCAGGTGGGAGGGGTCTGTAGAGCACTAATCAGGTGAGGTCAGGTCGGAGGGGCTTATAAAGCTCCGGTGATGTGTGGTCGGGTGGGAGGAGACTGGAGAGCACCAGTCATGTGGGAACAGCTGTTTGGACAGATGGACAGTGTTGCCCATGCGAACGAAGTGAGACAGGACTTGAGATGTAGAGATTTTGGCCTTGAAAGTAATAGGTAATGCTTGATTTCCAAGCTCTGAATAATGGTATGCATGATTAACAACAATATGCAATTAGATCAGACTAATAAAGCCATCATGGACGTTTCGATGTCTGTAGGAACCCTACTGCTGCCTAATCATGTGGCGTCTGTCTCTCAAGAACTGGTAACAGATGACCACTCATCAGGACACATATGGCTAACCTGCACCAAAATAGCCCCTCACCAAATCAGGATGTTCTCAATGCTGTAACCAGTCTCAGAGGGCAGCTGGTTGCTAGTTTTGGCCAACGGGACATTGTTTTGATTTATTGTTATTTTCTGGTTGTTCTTTTGATTGGCTCCACCTGTAAAGCCTCTGTACTTGCCAACTCTGGTCTGCCCTCAGGATTTCTCAGGCACGTGCAGGGTGGCTGTTTGTTTTTCAATCCTACTGTACAATGCAAATAAAACGTGTATGTGGAACCAACTGTGCATCTCTGTGCTGTGCATGTAAGTACCGGTCCGAGAATCTTCCTCGTTTAAAGATGGTTTATAATGATTTTCCCGATAAGACAATTAAAATAAGTTGCACACTAGAAGAATACACACTGCAGGTCAATATATTTCTTATTTTATATTTTCACTGTTATTTATTAACCAGGCATGTTGGCTAATCAATTATTTGCGACAATGACATAGGGGGAATATTCTGGGGGTGAAAAAAAGGTTATCTGTCTTGCTCACGGACAGACTCTCACCTCTATGGTTGGGGGGCTTTCAGACAATAGTCTGAGTCCCTAAACACTTGGTCACATTGCAGCTGCAATATACAGCACTGTACAAAAGTCATAGGCACCATAGATATGTTTGACTCAAATCTACCGGTAGTTGTAATTATTACATTTTTGTGTTCTGAATTAGTATGTTAGTAGAAAAAAGCAATGCGTGTATTTCCAAACCTTCAGTTGCTATAAAATGCAATGCTAGAGAGAATTAGTTATATGTTTGTGACAGAAAGTACCATTCTGTACGAGACCACATTTCATATGTAAACCTGATTACCTTTTAGGTATACCAGCCAGTTAATGGTGACACAATGATAACTAACAGGTATGCAAATGATCAATGATATAATGCACTGATAGAACCAACCTGATTAACTGAAACAGAAATGGGTGGAGAAGGAATTTAACTGGGTGAAGGAATATCAAATTAAACGGTGAGGGTGTGACACATGACATTTTTGTTTATTTAGCTTTTCACTGCTTTCTGCTAGTATAGCTACATTTTATGGAACTGTCATTTCTATATTTTTTAAAGCATATTCCATTTATAAAGTTTGTATACAGGTGCCTAAGATGTTTGCCCAGTACTGTACATTGCACTGGTTACATATTAATAATAAGAACAACAGTCTCACTCTCTGGGTTGTCTCAATGTTACATATTAAAGATATAAATCAATCAGAGCAATGGCAATGTTGAAACAAAGTGGCCAGAAAACAAGACAAATACCAGGGAAGAAACCTAGAGAGGAGCAATGCTCTAAAGGGTGGCCAGTCATCTTTTAGCTGTGCAAGGTAATGGGAAAACAAAGAGGGATTACTCCATTTGTACACATCCATCCTTTCCCTCCTACATCGATGCTCCTACACAGAACACATTTACCTGCTGGAGGAAATGTCAAAGTCATCCATTTGCCAGAAAATACTGATGATGTCAGGTTTTAAAAATGAACTCTGAAAGGTTGATCAGCAATAGCAACGCTCCAGAGTCGGCCATTTGGGGAGATTGTGATACAATGACATATGATGGTGAGGATGACGATGATTAAGCTTCCCTATAAGTTGTTTTGTTTTCCATCATCATTGTGGGGGTTGTTTTAAATGTAAATCCAACGGTTGTTTCCAGTGACGGCTGGTGGTAATAGCGGGTGGGTGGGCTAAATGCATTATTCATCCATCAAAAATTCACGTTGCATCAACACATCCACTTAAGTCATTTAACTGACGCTCTTATCCAGAGCAAATTACATTAAATACAGGGATATTCCCATGGAGCAGCTTAGGGTGAAGTGCCTTGCCCAAGGACACAACAACATTTGGCACAGTCGGGAATCAAACCGGCAAACTTTCAACTACCAATCTGACTCCACAACCACTGAGCCATTTGCGCCAAATCCGAGATACCAAGTTACAACAACAACAACACTATATACCTTGTTATAGCAAGTGCTCTACAAAAACACTACAGAGAAGTAGCCACATGAATGGCCTTATGGCAAAAAAAATTTTGGACACATTAGCACATGCCATATGCAATAATGATGGATTGATAGGCTACATGACAATACAGAATGCTCTATCATAGCCTACAATGTCAGAGAATGTGTTACCACCTAGGGATGCTCTACAAAAAGTGTTCCAACTGTAACGACTGCCAAATAATACTACAACTGTTTTTATCACAACTGTTTTGCAACACGTGTCAAACCTCATGTCCTGAATAAAACAATTTAGTACAGTAAACCCAGCATAAACTATAGAATAGAGACAGAATGTAGACAGAAAAGGGAAAGGAAATGAGTTGTAATGGTCTTTAAGTGGTCTATAGGCCTGGGCCTACCTTATCTGAAGTGAAACTCACATGGACATCCTTTCTGGGATGCAGACAGGTAAATCACCACATCTTTGAAGAGCTCAATAGACAGCACATAGTCAGTGCGTTCAGCCTATCCTGTCCCCATAATACATGTCAACTTTTCCTAACATTGTGTTACGCTACTTCCAATGTGACTTGTGTTGAATTATTATTTCCTAATTGTTATGATAAATGATATGAATCCACACGTCATTGATTGGTCCAGTCCGTGTCTCCTCCATAATGTAAGCATGGAAACAGAATAGTGAATTCGTAGCTACACCTGCTGTTACTTAGCCAGTCCTTTCCTTCAAACCAAGTAGCACAAAAGTTTCTATAAATTCTGTTCCGCTGTGACTGGTTGAATGAATTTAGCCCAATCAAACAGCAAGTCAAGGGGGAGTGCCACGACACCTGTCACTCACATAACACAAAGGTGAATGGACACTGATGCTACAGCATTTGGGCTGTAAAAACATAGGCCATTTCCTGTATTGTGGGCTGAATGAATTTAGCCCAAGCGAGCTGCAAATCAAGAGGGTGCGTCACGGGGGTTGTGTCTCTCACTTAACACAAACATTAATGGACATTGACCGTATGGCTTTTGGGCTGTAGAAAATTAGCCCATTTAGATATATTGTGTATTTTCATCAGACTATTTGGTGATTTTGCTGGTCTATGTTTAACTTAAATTGTATACAATCTTTTAAAGTTTTTAACAATAATTTTCTAACCTTTATTGTAAAAGATAGGGAGGGCTTAGCCCTGCTAGCCGACTAAAACCAGCCACCGCTGGTTGTTACACTTCTGACATGTTCATCATTTATATCAGTGCACATAGCTCATTTACTTGAAGTCATACAGAAATGCAATTGCATTCACTTATAGAGTGGGTTATAGAGGCTTTTCCCAGGGCATTCAGGCTTTTCAACTTCATTCTTCATCTTCTGTACTGTACTCACGTCACATAATGAAACACAACTGGTGGACAAAATCATATTAGCACTACACATATCAAACTGCATCGGCCTCAGCCTGTCACATACGTCTCATTTCTTGGGGCTAAGCGTGTTGTTCTTCCCGACCAGACAGAGCAGGACGCACAGCTTTGCTGACAGAAATGAAAGGAACGTGCTATTTTCAACCTCGACTAGCCTTTCCATTACATTTCCGCCCGACTCTTTCTGTATAATGACCCATTCTCACGCAGTTGTTACAATGATTAGTTTGACGCCAACAGCTTGCTATCCAGCCTAACACCTCTGGTCCATTCACTGTTGCTATGCCTCGTATGGACAAATCTTTAAAAAATGGTTCCAGGGAGCTGTGGCCTTAGAGCTGAAACCACTCATCCATGACTCATGACATTTGGCTAATTGGAAAGTTTGAACAGTGTGCTTGTGTGATGTGATTACATGGGAGCCATAGGAAGGAGCCAGGAAATCACCAGCCTGCAGCACTACCACCCCCTGCTGGAGGGGGCAGAAGGGGGGAGCATTGGGTCCTCTGACCTTCATCTTGCTCCGTGGATCGTTTGTCTCTGTCTCTGTCTGCCAGTGTCATTAGTCATCTCTGCACTGGAGTTCACTGCCTCTGACATAAACACCAACAGGACCCATGTCTGTGTATCATAATGCCTTGCAGACTGAGAAACACGGGCAATGCATTAGTATGCAGATTGTTGTGTTGGACGGCACAAAGACTTTTTACCTAGGAAATGTCACCATGCTTACATTCACTGTGTACCATCGTACAATACAGATGTACTTGTGTAATGTCCTATGCAAATGTGTTGTATTTAAAATACTGTTTGATAACACATTTTTTGGTGGGTTCTAGATATTGTCTTTTTCCTAAGCCTGTAAAAAAACATGAGACCGAGTATTAGTCCTCTAGTACTTTTGCTTGTGTGAAACCTACTGATAATGTGTTCTCTGAGGCAGTCCTTCTACGGTGACAGACTTCACTGTAATGCTTTCAGTCATGCAGCCATTCTACAGTGTTAGATAGCCTTGTTTGTCAAGGACAGCTCTTTGTGAACAGAGATGCACGAGTCAAAGGAAAACATTCTGAAATTGTAAATGAAAACATGAAATTGTATGAGCACCAATACGCTCATCACAATACACACACGCACCTGCAGTGTCTAAGAAACCATTGTGAACAGAAATAAAGCAGTCATCCTTGAATGGAATGTAGAAATAAGAACAAAGGCACATGTAGCTGGATCTTAGATTCTTTTGTGGCCTGTTGGCTATCACTAACTAAAGAATAACATTGAGCACATAGAGCCAAGCAGTGTCAACTAAACCTCTCATCTACTTCTAGGACTTCCTCAGAAATCCATTTCTCAGCTCAAGAACAAAATAACTGCCAAGCCATTTCACACAGATTCAACTCTCACTGCTCTTCTCATATTCTGTGACGTCTGCTGAAGTTTTGTTGTGGTACTTGGGTGAACAAAATAGCAGATGGACTGTAGCTAACAGTTTTATTTCAAAGCAGCTGCTATGCTTCTATCTTAATCAAGTAAAAAGTGACAACTAGACCACCTACATTCATCAATTATGAGCCCAAGGATAAACAGACTGAGATAAATCTACACATGCATTTGAAAGCATACAAACACAAACGAATGTGTGTAGGCAAAAACACCATAGAGACATGCAGATGCATGCTTGCATGCTTACAAACGCCATGCACTAACTCAATGCACACTGTCAGCGATGCACACACATTCATCAATGATCGCTGGTACAACAATTCACTGAACCGGGTGGTTATTCCATGAACACCGCTAGTCACACTGGAGAACTTGCGTACACAAGGTCAAACCAGACGTGAGACTTTATTGCAGCCTGCGCTCAAGTTCGAATTGATAAATGCCTCGCTTAACGTAGGAATCGCCGTACGCCCGTCCTACGCCTGTTTTAGGTCGTACGTACGTTTGATAAATGAGGGCCAATAAAACTGGAAGGATCTAAAGCAGAGTATTTACTACTAATCTCAGTCTATGAGATTACAGGCAGCTTGAAGGTGGGTGTGTTTCTGGCCGTATTACCCATTATGTGTTCCATATGAAGCTAGGAGAGGTGGGTGGGCTTCTGGGCATATAAACCATATGAAGTTCATACATAGGTAGGATGCATTTACCTCTGAACATATGACCGGTTTCTACAGCACTGTTAATGAAGAAGAGCTGGTATTCTCTAGGGCTGCAGCTCTATGTCTGAATTTACCTTGACACGGTTCTCAGTTGGGACCAGAGAGACATTAAATGACATGTCATTGCCATATACAGATCTGTCTGTCTGTCTGTCTGTCTGTCTGTCTGTCTGTCTGTCTGTCTGTCTGTCTGTCTGTCTGTCTGTCTGTCTGTCTGTCTGTCTGTCTGTCTGTCTGTCTGTCTGTCTGTCTG
>JACXGM010038106.1:0-10918 GCA_016801145.1 Umbra pygmaea
TCCCAGGTGGCTTGTGGCAAACTTTAAATGACACTTTTTATGGATATCTTTCAGAAATGGCTTTCTTCTTGCCACTCTTCCATAAAGGCCAGATTTGTGCAGTATACGACTGATTGTTGTCCTATGGACAGACTCGCCCACCTCAGCTGTAGATCTCTGCAGTTCATCCAGAGTGATCATGGGCCTCTTGGCTGCATCTATGATCAGTCTTCTCCTTGTATGAGCTGAAAGTTTAGAGGGACGGCCGGGTCTTGGTAGATTTGCAGTGGTCTGATACTCCTTCCATTTCAATATTATTGCTTGCACAGTGCTCCTTGGGATGTTACATTTTGGGAAATCTTTCTGTATCCAAACCCAGCTTTAAACTTCTCCACAACAGTATCTCAGTCCTGCCTGGTGTGTTCCTTGTTCTTCATGATGCTCTCTGTGCTTTCAACTGACTTCTGAGACTATCACAGAGCAGGTGCATTTATACAGAGACTTGATTACACACAGGTGGATTCTATTTATCATCATTAGTCATTTAGGTCAACATTGGATCATTCAGAGATCCTCACTGAACTTCTGGAGAGAGTTTGCTGCACTGAAAGTAAAGGGGCTGAATAATTTTGCTCGCCCAATTTGTCAGTCTTTTATTTGTTAAAAAGTTTGAAATATACAATAAATTTTGTTCCACTTCATGATTGTGTCCGACTTGTTGTTGCTTCTTCACAGAAAATTTCAGTTTTAAATCTTTATGTTTGAAGTCTGAAATGTGGCAAAAGGTCGAAATGTTCAAGGGGGCCGAATACTTTCGCAAGGCACTGTGTGCCCAACACACGCAAACTACAGATATTAAATAGAAAATCCACTTGGCTCAAAAATCTGAGGGGACACATGCCTCTCCAGCCACAGGTTTCAGTCTAAATCAAAATTATTTAAAAAATATTTAAGTTGTAAAAAGATTTACAACTTAAAGACCAAATATAATTTTGCAACAAACCATCATTTACTGATCGTGGCAGTTTTGACCTTTAAAATGTTATATTTCGCATGCAGGGATATGGTTTTGTTTTTGGTCTTCCTTAGACTGGTGGGTAAATTCAATTAAACCTGCATTGCAGTATTTACCGTGTTTCAAATTGTGAAATAATCTCGGCCTGGTATTGGGTCCTGTGGAAAACTATACAACTACGACCAGGGCACCCTCACTAACAAGAAATGGTTGGTGGCTACCTCAACAATGTCCCTGAATGCTTTCTTCTCTAGCAGCATCATTACACCAAGTGAAGTGTTCAAACTTATTTAGCCGCTGGCCGGCAGCTCCCCAACACCTTAAATGCACACTGACTCATTCATAAATATATCCCCTTTCATCAACAATGCTTTCGAACAAATTTCTCCCCCCCAGGGGACTTTTCCCTCCCCTAATGAGTAAAGCAGAGCTCCCTGTAAATGATCCAATCACAACACCACTGACACACATTAGGACATCAGTCACTGCCTCTGCCTCTCTGAGCTTCAGAGCAGAGTTCAAAGTGGGACATGCTCTAAATGGCGCCCCATTCCCTATACAGCACACTACTTTTGACTAGGAACTGTAGAGCTCCTTTGTGAAGTAGTACTGTGTGTAGGGAATAGGGAACAATTTGGAAAGCATGTGGGGTTCACGGGGCTAAGAGTCCAGCAAGAAAAACACTCAGCCAGTTGTCTGACACTTCACCCGCCACTTCACAAGTTATTGATATCGGTGAGTTTTTTTATCACTCTCATTCTTCTGTTCTTTTGTTCTTTCTTTCTGAAGGGGGGTTGGGGGGGATCACATGTTGGCAGCTGGCAGTGCCACTCATTTTGTGTGAGTGCATCTTCTGTTGATACCTACATCCTTTTTGAGTTCATACGTCTTCCTCTATGCCTGTGCATTCATACATTGTGTTTTTGTTTGTGGTGTTGGGTGAGTGGTGCACAATTGCATGTTGATGTTTGCTTTGCGTGTTCCAAACCTGAGGTAAACACTGAAAGATCAAGGGGGAAGGTACTCACTGTTTTCTCAGGATTTCGGCAAGTTCTTTTTTACAAGTGCTTAACTTGTTGGACACAATGGCAGTAGGAGCCGAAGGCCTCCTCTGAAGCAGAATGTCACTCAAGCTGCCACACACTGGAGACAACTTAACCTCTGACCCGCAACACTCTTTGAAATGTGTAGAGTACTTGACAGCAACACCAGAGTCTCTTGCAGTCTCCTAGCCCTCCAATAGAATGTGAAGGAAGGGGAGGAGCTGTTTCAGAAGAGATTGAGGGAAAGAGAAATAAATTGAGGATTGTAAAGGATTGATTTTAGTTAAAAATAGAGAGGAAAGGTGTTGAAAGCAGAATATATACTTTAAAGAGTGTTTTTGTGTAACGTACTATACGTTACATTTATCAGTGTTATATTTCAACCATGTTTATAACCTTTTTTTATATTGCCCAGAGGAGCTTTGCTTTATATCTGTGTTGGCCTTTTACTGGTAAATGTGGCAAGTGGGTTTTTATCTAAGCAATGTCTTTTTATCAAGAGTTGTCAGAGGGCTTCTGGGCGAGCAATGACATTCCATTCCAAATGTGGCTCAGCGTCGTTTCCTTTCTCTCACAACTTATGCCCAGTGTCAATCTGTCTCTTTACATCTTTGTCCAGTCTTCCCCTTTCTGTATTTCTACAACATATAATCAATTTTTTTTAGTATTTTTTCCAGTAAATTCTTTTTTTCCTCTTCTCTATTCTTCCGTCTCATACTCTCCATCCTCCCTCTCTACAATGAACCGTACTCTACTTCTTTCGATGCTCTTCCGATGCAGGAATTTCATTCTAGAAGAATACCTCAACACCACTACTGCCCCATCGTCATCCTTCCCTGTCTCAACCCAGCCAGTCGTGGACCGGAGGAAGTCATACGACAACGCTTACTTCTACATTCTCTTCGTCATGTGTTTCTACTCCTTCCTGGCCATCGCCCTTTTCAAGAACTTCACCCGACGTGCTCCGAAGAAGGACCCTTATGAGGAGTGCCTTGGCAAAGGAGGAAGGCAGGAGAAATCAAATGCAGATGATTTTGACTTCAGTTTGCATGACGAGGATATTTAACTTTGAAATTTGGGTTGGCTGGGTAAGCTGGCGGCTAGGCACATGTTAGGGAAATGATTAGAAAACTTTAATAATGGTCATTACGGACCTATTCGCAGAACTGCTAGTGATACTGCAAAATATCTTGCTACCATGTACATTTTTTGTTCATCAGTCATGAATGAGAAAACTGAGAGCAGCAGGACAGGGCTGGAGTTGGTGTTCTGTGGTGGGGAGTGGGGGTGGAGAGGGCGTAGGCGGGTCCTCGGTGGAAACATGTCGAACTCTGGGTCAATGGAAGGCCGTAATCTCCTCTTGTGGGGCCCAATCAGGATCAATTCCAGAGGGGCTTTTTACATGGCATACACCACATGTCACAGCAGGGATGCTTAAACGGTATTTGGGTCTGTGATTGAGTGTGATGTGTATGTGTTAAATAACATGTGTATATTCTCAAACAGACTCACCTGGACTTTTTTACTTCAAATATCATTGCAAGGCAATATTTTACACACTGCAAAGGCTTTACATACAAAACCTTGACGAATTGTGTTTTTTATTTTTATTTAAATACTATTACTGTATACAGCACTATGCAATAATTCGTAGGCACCCTAGCTTCTTTTAAACAGAAATATAATTGTAAATCTTTATTTATTTTTGTCTAATGCATTATTGTGTCAGTAGAGAGAAGAGATTTATGATTTTAGGTTTACATGCCAGTGCAAGGTAAAACAAAGATAACAAAAAAGTTTAAATGATCAATGACACAATGACTTGATGGAACCAAACTGATGAACTGAAAGAGCAAGGAATTAAACTGGGCGAATGACAATCAAACTAAAAGGGGAAGGTTTGTGACAGTTTGGTTTTTTTTGTTTAGTTTTTCACTTCTCAAAACTCTTCACCATATTAGTATTATACTAAGGAATTTTTATTTTATTATTTTTAAAAGCATCTTTAGAGATTTCTCTTACATGTGTCTAAGACTTTTGCAAAGTACTATATAAATATACAAATACACATATATTTATTATTTAAATATCAACACAGTGAGGTTCATTGTTCTGGTTGAGGTTTTTGTGCCAATAAGAATTACATTTTGATTCAACGATTTGTTTAACTTTCAGGTTACTTGCTGTTTGTGAAATGAACTAACTATGACAAAAAGTCTACCCAAGTCACAGAATAATTCTAAGCACATGGTTAAGTTGGCCTTTTTATGTGAACTGGATAGTTTTTTTGCTTTATAACAGATAATAATTACACCGCTATAATTCTTTAGGCCTTTTACAGTGGTTAGACATTTGTATATATGACATATAGTTAGAAACAGCTGACAAAGACAATCATTGCATTTGAAGAGGTGCCAAATCATATAAGTAATGTATGTCATAGAGTTGATTTGTTCATAATCAAGCCCAAAGTGAAATGCAACATTCCAATGCCATCAGTCTGGGAGGTGATCCCAAGGGAGCAGCAAGCTAATATGTTCAGAGCAAAAGGGCTGGTCTAATTTCAACCCCTCAGTGATCTAAGTTTACAAACCAAACCGAGATGACGAAAAGTGAACCCTTCGACTTCAGTCCAGAGAATTATCATCAATTGCATCTAGCAGGACTGTAGAGTTGTACGTAATAAGAACATAAGCTTTCCATTTGCACCATCCACCGTTAGCAATTCTTTAAAAGAAACAAACAGGATTGGGGGTCGGCCGAACAACGTATGGTTCCAGTTCTGCCTAAGCACCTTCTGTAGAATCCGTGACATGAGGATGATATCTCATGCTGATATCTCCTTTCACTGTGGCCTCAAAGGCAAAATCAAACACACACTCCATGTTCCGATTGAGATGCAACAGTGCACACTGTGAATATACTCCCCATTTTTATTTTTTGTTTATCAATTTGATATGGAATTTGAAGATCAGAGTTGTTTTCAAAACGTAAATATGAACACCACTGAATTTCTTAAAATATAAAAAATACAAAAAGCAAATCTATCGGCTCTTATTGCTAATTTCTTTAATATCAGATTTTAGGTTTAAGTCCAAATAATTAAAACATTCTTAGAAATGATCAAGCTGGTGAAGAAACTTTCCAACATAAAAAACTAGTACCTTTCTAGACCTAAATTTGACCATTTGCCTATTGTAATGCTTAGAACCCTCTTTATTGAAAAACTATTAACCTGCCACTATTTTTATAAAGATTTTTGTATAATTTTTTATTGGTAAGACAGTGGCAAGCAGATATTAGGGAGACAGGCATGTAGGAGGAGACAGAGAGCAAGGGCACAGACAGTCAGCATAGCCCGGGCTCAAACCCCCGTCTCCAGGGTGCATGTTTGGTCTGGAGTTATGAGCTTAGACTAATAAACCAAACTCTGGCACAGACCTGGCTCTATTAACAGCTCAGCTAAAACCTGTGTGCATCAGAGATAAGATATTCTCAGTGTTAGTTAGAATGCCCTGAATCCTCTGATTGTAACAGACATATAGGTTTGTAGCACCTGGAGTCAACCACTGTTTCCTCTATTCTGCATGTTGAGCACACCTCCTCCAGGACTGCTGTGCCAGCCCGCTGAGACCAACAAAATTTGTCACTGAGTTTTATTATTTTATTTGCACTATATAGATTATGTAAACACCATTGCTAGAACCAGCATGATATATACTGCCTTGCATAAGTATTCACCCCCCTTGGTCATTTCTACATTTTGTAGTATGACAACCTGTATTGAAATTGGATTGTATTTAAATTTTTACCAATTGGTATAGACAACATACCAAAACAAAATATTTGTTATTTGTTATATTAAAAAATAAATTTGTTGGTTACATAAGTATTCAACCCCCTTGCTATGAAACCACTAATTAACCTCTGGTGCAACCAAAATATTTTTTGCACGATCAAGTTGTCTGTATATATTGTGCAGAAAAAATTGTAAAACTTTTCAATTGACACACAAAAAACACAAGTTTCCATTTGAATGTGAAATTGCAATTACAGGGTGAGTCAGTTATTTGTGTGCCCAGCCACCATCCCGACCCCTGCCCTAGCATACATTTAGGCTATTTAACAATGACTTCTGTAACAGTGCAGAGTCACAGTCCTTCTGCATCACGGAACACTACTCCACTCCACGAGTCCCAAAATACCACCAGACATGAACGCATCCCTCTATCTTGTTCGCAATCACCGGATTTCTAGACACCTGTGTCTGTTCTTATAAGACCATGTCTGACTGCACGAGTCCTTGTGAGGTATTGTTAGTTTCGGCTGCATTTTCTATCTATAAGTATCGTTATTACTGATTTGACCTTTTTCTGCCTGATGTCTCTCCCGATTGGAATATCCCCTCTGTACCCCTGCCTGGGTTGTCAAGTGTACCGTTATCCAGCCTGTCTAACTATTCCTGCCTGTCGCTCTTGTACCTCCACCAGTGACTACTCGTGTTCCGATTATCTGCCTGTCTTCTGACCATCCCTGCCTTCTGAGTTTGTGCCTCCACCAGTCTCGCTCTGTTGCCTTGCCTCTTGTTCTGTGTATTAAACACTATTTGACACTCCTGTCTCAGTGAGTCATTACAACTACTGTCATGATCACTGACAGTGCTTCATATGTTCATATTTCACGTACAGTGCCTTGCAAAAGTATTCAGCCCCCTTAAACTTTTCGACCTTTTGCCACATTTCAGGCTTCAAATATAAAGATATGAAACTGTAATTTTTTGTGAAGAATCAACAACAAGTGGGACACAATCATGAAGTGGAATGAAATTTATTGGATATTTCAAACTTTGTTAACAAACAAAAAACTGAAAAATTGGGCGTGCAATACTTGGTAGCGCCACCTTTTGCTGCGATTACAGCTGTAAGTCGCTTGGGGTATGTCTCTATCAGTTTTGCACATGGAGAGACTGAAATATTTGCCCATTCCTCCTTGCAAAACAGCTCGAGCTCAATGAGGTTGGATGGAGAGCGTTTGTGAACCGCAGTTTTCAGTTCTTTCCACAGATCCTCGATTGGATTCAGGTCTGGACTTTGACTTGGCCATTCTAACACCTGGATATTTTTATTTGTGAACCATTCCATTGTAGATTTTGCTTTATGTTTGGGATCATTTTCTTGTTGGAAGACAAATCTCCGTCCCAGTCTCAGGTCTTTTGCAGACTACATCAGATTTTCTTCCAGAATGGTCCTGTATTTGGCTCCATCCATCTTCCCATCAATTTTAGCCATCTTCCCTGTCCCTGCTGAAGAGAAGCAGGCCCAAACCATGATGCTGCCACCACCATGTTTGACAGTGGGGATGGTGTGTTCAGGGTGATGAGCTGTGTTGCTTTCATCTGACCAGAGCACCTTCTTCCACATGTTTGGTGTGTCTCCCAGGTGGCTTGTGGCAAACTTTAAACAACAATTTTTCTGGATATCTTTCAGAAATGGCTTTCTTCTTGCCACTCTTCCATAAAGCCCAGATTTGTGCAGTGTACGACTGATTGTTGTCCTATGGACAGACTCGCCCACCTCAGCTGTAGATCTCTGCAGTTCATCCAGAGTGATCATGGGCCTCTTGGCTGCGTCTCTGATCAGTCTTCTCCTTGTATGAGCTGAAAGTTTAGAGGGACGGTTGGGTCTTGGTAGATTTGCGGTGATACTCTTGATACTCCTTCCATTTCAATATTATCGCTTGCACAGTGCTCCTTTGGATGTTTAAAGCTTGGGAAATCTTTCTGTATCCAAATCCAGCTTTAAACTTCTCCACAACAGTATCTCGGACCTGCCTGGTGTGTTCCTTGTTCTTCATGATGCTCTCTGTGCTTTTAACTGACCTCTGAGACTATCACAGAGCAGGTCCATTTATACGGAGACTTGATTACACACAGGTGGATTCTATTTATCATCATTAGTCATTTAGGTCAACATTGGACCATTCAGAGATCCTTACTGAACTTCTGGAGAGAGTTTGCTGCACTGAAAGTAAAGGGGCTGAATAATTTTGCTCACCCAATTTGTCAGTTTTTTATTTGTTAAAAAAGTTAGAAATATCCAATAAATTTCGTTCTACTTCATGATTGTGTCCCACTTGTTGCTTCTTCACAAAAAATTACAGTTTTATTTCTTTATGTTTGAAGCCTGCATGAAATGTGGCAAAAGGTTGAAATGTTCAAGGGGGCCGAATCCTTTCGCAAGGCATTGTAATTGCCCTTCTCATACATTCATACTACACGTAATTGGGTTTTACAATTTAGTTCCCTTCAAATGTAAATCATGAGATTTACGGCTGGAAAGTTGATGAAACATAGGGCCGAATTTACTAACACTAGCGCAGTTTGCGCTGCGTCTGTTTATGCACGTTCGGTAATAGCGCACGCTATGCTTCCACATTTAGCGTAGTATTTATCAAACCCGATACCCATTATGCAATCAGCGCATACTCCGCCCTCCATTAGCCCGCCTCTAAAAGAGCAAACAATGGGGCCGTATGTATCTATCACGGATCTCCCTACGGGAGAAAGAAAGCGCAAGCTTAAATTTAGTGAAGAAGAAATTAACATCTTAGTGCATGAAGTAACAGCAAACCTGATATATATTACAGGGCAGAACATCCACACCCTCGGAAAAACCTCCAATTTCGATTGCCATAACAAGTTAAATCAACTCGCTTAAATCAACAACGAGTTAAATCAACTCATCTACACGGAGAGAAGTGGAGGAGGTAAAAAGAGGAGAACCAGTTCAGGTCCACCAGAAATAGACATGCTAACTAGGTGGTTCAGCAAATACACGTTGCCAAACAAGTGGAAGGTGTGGACGGCATAGATACTGCTGAGATCTCTGTAGAGAATGAAGGTATGTGTGGCTTGTAATGATACCGTTGTGTTGGCGTTTGGGATATATGCATATGTTTAGCCTATATCATTGATATGTAAAGCAAAACCGATGTGGTTAAGTAATTAAATAGTGTTATATAGGTCAGTAATCGCAAAATTGCTTATCAAAAATGGAACAGATGGAGGCATTTGTCTTTTTTTGTGCCTAATGTATTTGATGCTATGTTTGAAACTTGTTGCTGTCACTGCTGCTATTGATGTAGCTATATTTGAACACACAGGAAAATGCGTTTGCTGGTTTAGACCTGCTTTTAAGAGGCGGAAAATTCCCCCCGCAGAATAGAGGCACGCTTTTACTGGCAGTCTTTGTAAATACCACAGAATATATACTTAGACGCACTTTACGCGTATCCTCCCACCTTTTTGGGTGGAACTCCCACTTTCCCCATGACCCTCCCACGAACGCATATTGAAAGCGCAACTTGTCTCTTTTTGCTCCTGTGGCATGCAATTTGCGATTTTACCCAAGTGTGCCTGGTTTGTAAATAACCCACATCGGTTACGTCCGTCTATGCGACCAATTAGTGCCTGGAAACAGTTGCAAACAGCTTGATAAATCTAGCCCATAGTTCTTAATGTCATTTGAAAGAATATGCATTCATCAAAGAGGCCAGCATGGCCATGTCTTCCCATGCAAGTAATGTCAATCACTCAAACACCCATCTCACCGGACGTCATATGACACAAACATGCCTGGGAAAAGGAAGTCGAAAGTATGCTGCAAATCATTCAATGTGTAAACTAGCAGTTTTTTCTCTGCACACAAAAATATATAAACTACAGTAACTTAGCTAGCTATTATAATTATGATCCTTAAGCTTCTGCCAGCCTATCGACTTTGGCTATTAATTATGCTAGCTAGAGTGAGCATTGCTACCTTACTTTGAAGCAAGAACTGCCTGCTCACTACTAGGCTATTGTTAGTTAGTTAGCCTAGTTAGAGTTGTCATCGGGCCTGAAAACTGAGCCCGGTCTGCCCCAAGCCAGCTCAGATGAGGCCACAGTCCAAGCCCGTTTCGACATCACAGAAATGACTTAACCCCGGCCCGAAAAAAGCCTGATGAAAAAAGTTATGGCGTTGCTACAGCTATGGTGTGCGCATAAATTGTTAAATATTTAATGATATGGAAAGCAATAAAACAATAATGGAAGGAGATTAAACAGACCTTGCAATAAAGGTGCAAAAATAAATACATTTTTAATGTTTAATTAATGTTTATGCTTAATTTATCTTATGTTTGGAAATAAGTGCAGGTCCTGTCTATTTTGAGTTTGACCTGAACCGTAGCCTACACTTCTCCAGTATAGTCTTGTAATAAAACTTAAAATTTTTATCATTTGAAAAACAGACTAATGGGTTTATTTTTTGTTTCTACTCTTCCAAACAGCCATAAACATTTAGCTAAATATTTGAAACAGAGCAAACATTTTTCAATTATTGAGCATTGAATCATGTGACCATATCCACTGATTAAATTAAAAGATTTGAGTATTAACACAAGACGAAAGACAAACTACGAACTATAAAGAAATACAATCATTATTATCCCATTTACAACATAATCTCTTAGGTCTTGCTTAAGTCAAACTAACAAGGAAAAGTAACTAATTAAAGTATTTCTTTTTGTCATGAAAATTTTCTAACTGTTTAACTGAAAAAGATCATGTACTTTCGCCACATTTTGTAGGACAGAAAATAGTTAGCTTCAATCAATGATGGTTACAAAGGCTTGTAGCTACTTTAAGACTGTCACAGTTGGTGTTGTGTTGTGGAGAGACAGGAGACCAAGCGCAGGAGGAGTGTTCAAGATGTTTTACTGAACCGTATACATGAGGACGTGATACAGCAGATCGTGGAAAATACAATGGTGTACAGGAACTGCACAAAGCCTATATGCTAATACATGTGCTCTTTACCGTGGCACAGACACGAGATAACAT